>JAZHYW010013106.1:0-50691 GCA_037355805.1 Ixodes ricinus | reverse complement strand
TCCGATGATCTACGCACGCCAGACGCAAGATGGCGGCACTCAGAGGCCGTACTAGCGAAGGCCACTGACAACTTAAGAAATTCAGGTCGTGCCCTGTTCACGCTTCCTGCTTCGTGATTGGTTCTTCGATGTTTTTATCGGCTAATGTCGCACTCTGGTTGGCTTCTGAGTGATATTAAGATGTTTGGGGCGTAATACGTCCTGCGTATCTTAAACTGTCAGTAACTATTCAGTGTCGTGTCATTGTTTTAAAAAGCTGTCTACATTTGGTTTTATGTACGCTGACGCAATAGCACTACTTCTCACTTGTCACATTGGCGAAACTTGTCTCAAAAGCGCAAGTCATTGCACTGTGGGTCACATTACGCTATTTGAAAAAAACATTGTCGATGCTATCAAATACGGTGCCGTAAATGCCGTTTGAATATATTGATACGATCAGATTGGTCAAAAGGGTGTTCTAAAGCTCATATGGGAGAGTTCGCGTGAATCTTAACCAATATTAGAATAAGTAAGCAAATTAATTACAGTGAGCGTGGTACGACACGGACTACTAACAAAGGCTGCAGGATATTATACATCTCATTGAATAAAATATAAAATGGAAATGTTAATAGTGTTGTATACTTAGTTAAATTCGAGGTTTGTAATTGAAGACAGCAGGTCTCGACCAGTATCAACTGCAACAAACGCCAAGTCAGTAATCGTTCGAGTTGCGACAAATGAAGAGATCGTTTTTGAACCGTGCTTGTTACGTCCCTTTGGTTGTAGGCGATAAAGCAGTACTTGCCGAGAGGTCGGATCATCGGAGTGTGCTTTAGCACATCATTATTATGGCGCTTGGAACGCGTTTCCCACTGGTGTTGATAGCATGCTGAAATGTGGTCCCTCACCTGATGACGTTACAAAAGTGTCACGTGATTGCCAGCCGCGATCCTGGCCGTGGCGCAGCATCGGAGGCGAATGTGACAGACGCCCGTTGTACTGCAGGTCCCTCTTCGGCTTTACAGGTCATGGTATATCTTCACCAGGCAGGAGTTGGGACGCGGGCGACGACAGCGGCAATCGGGTTTGCTAGTACTTTTGTTTTGCCGGAGCTTCTACGACCAACCACCGGGATTTAGAAAACCCGACAACATGACACGCGGACTCCTGGAACGTCGCTCGTTTGCCACTTGGGACCTCCCTGAATGTAGACGCTGTACAGCGCACCAGTCGAAGAAGCGTTTCAGGGACCGTAGGATCATCAATCCCGATGCTGAACCACCGAGTTAAGGCTAGGGCGCTAGCTAAGAGAAGGAAAGGAGCCGTGCGTGCGTGCTTCTGTAAATATTAAAAATCTATTATGCACTAAAAAAACTAAACAAACAAAAGTAACAAACCTGGTGTCCGCTATAAAACAAGTTCAAATGTTATTGCTTGATGGATTCGACAGAAAGACGAGACCGTGATGCCGCTGGACAACTTCATCGGTGTGTTCTTCATCCTGGGCGGCGGAGTGGCACTCGGAATCCTCGTTGGCCTCATCGAATTCATCTATAAATGCTGTGTCCGCTCATCTGCAGCAAAGGTTCGTATCTGCTGCCTATAATGTGTGCTTTCTGAAAGTTCCAGTGCGATGGCAAAAAGGCGCCTGGAGGAACACGCACGTTTTATTCATTTATTTAACAATCAACAAATCACTTAATCAATCCATCAATTGATCGAACGGTAGATCAACCAAGCAGGAAACCTAATAGAGTGCTTATAAATACAGTTGCATAACCGAAATACAGAGAAATATAAATGGGTAATCTTAAGTAGCATAATGTTCACGTTGAATCCACCTTATGAGGTACAAAGAATATAAATGCTGAAAACCCCGTGTAATACTTTTGCCCCCCAAATTTCCACATCGTATTACAATGCGCAAGATTGCGACAATGTGGCTGTGCGCGAATCATGGAACGAAAAATGCAGACACGCGCTCTTTTGAGCACTGCATCGGGCTTCGTTCAAACGCCATTAGTACTTTCAGACAAACGAAAAGATACGTAAAAGCTTTACCCAGACATCAAATTAATATTCGACATCGATTCAAAAGTTTGAATTTAAACTGCCTTCTACAAGCGCATATGAAAACATTTCTGAATATTAGTTTGAGTTTGAGGGGCCTGCAAGACACGTGTAATATCGTAAAACAAAAATATTGTACATGTACCGACAATATAATTAAACACACTCTGGTCTGACTTCTTTGTTTTTCATTTTGCAGGGGACCGTGCCTGAAACTACTTCCACGGGAGAGGCAACAATAACCGAAAAGGAATTCGCCGAACAAGCTCTCGCAAGCGCGTAATGAAGAAAACGAATGTGTACCGTGTCGATTAATACTCATAATGGTGTTGAACTAAGCAAACTCAGTCTGGTCACAAACCATAATAATTAGTGGGTGTATATATACATATGTATAAAAGCAAATAAGAAAGGAAGGTTGTAATTGTAATTTGGTGTGCTTTAACGTGTTATTCAGAAGTGAAGTGTTTTAGATATTAGCCTTTTTTGTAACCACATCGCCAATCACTGCCGAAGTTGTCATCAGCAGTTTCTGTATTTAAAATCTAACAAAAGCCCGCATAAAACAAAAAAATCATGTTTTGGTTTCGGTTTTGGTTTCGAAACAAAGTTTCGCCCCCACCGTTTTACGATAGTAGCATTGAAGTTGACATCAACACGTCTGAGTGTTTCGTGCAGTCTGTTACGAATGTTGAGGAAGGTTGCCATCGTTGAAACTCCTGATCTTCACCGAGAAACGTGAGAGAAACCTTAATGTAAGTGGCAAGAACCCTTTTTGATACTTTTACGCTCCCGAAGCGGAGCTCCAGTACATACAATGCTCACCTCGTAGAAATGCGTCGGCCGCGGAGTGCAAGCTCACGTGACACTTCGCATAATCCAAGCATGAATGTAGCCGAACAAAGCACGCATGTTTTTATACTCTGTGAAAGAAACAAATGTTTTGTCTCGCATACGCGACCTGAATGTTCGACGTAAACGTAACTTGACACAGTTTGTAAACTTCCTGCGTCTTGGGAACTTTATTCTAAAGTTTCCATAGCGGGATTTGTTCATGTGTCACGTTCTGGAAACCTGTCGGCTTACGTCACGAGGCTTCACACCCCTTCATAAAGGCAGCAGTATGGTGGACGTTTTCGCGTATCTTGTTGCAGTGTGTGCGTGTACATGTGTGTTTTTGCTGGTGACTTTTTAAGAAGCACATTGTAGGCATTTGACCAGCTTTGCTAAATGTTGCCATGATACCAAATGTGTTGCACGGTTCAGTGTACTAAATGCACGCGTGCGCTTTCTAATCGTAAACACTTGTTCGCTTAAACGAAAGAGCGTGGTCTTGCGTTATGCAGAAGCCATTCTTTCACAGATCGTTAGTGGAAAGGCGAGAACGGCGGGGTTTGAACGCCCGGCCCCCGGCGAAAGCACTGGCTACCTCTCGCCGTGCTTTTGCTGCAAGTGGTCGTTCGAGGAAACTCGAATCCCGGCTGTTCTTACCCTGTCAGTGACCTTAGAGCGACAGACACCGTTGTCACGGCAAGGCGCAACCAATGGGATTAATGCATTTATGAGTCGCTTGTGTAATTTGTGATCAGCATCACTTTTCATACTCCATCTCAACGTACCGCTAGAAATATCAGACGCATGCTGTACAATAGTGATGTTGCCTACCTGTTTAAGCGAAAATTCTGCTGTTAAAGATTAGTGAAAGCGAGTTGTTTTCTAGCTTGTGTGAAAACTTTTAGCGGTAGTTCTTGTCTCGACCTTTCGTATGTTTGAGTCCTCATATCTGAGATAACTTAGAAGAGCTTGAACGATCAATGGGGCTCATTAACTTCTGTTGAAATACCTTTTTTATATGTCTGTACTTCCGCGTCGTCTTTCGTCACTGACCTCAAACATCATCTGAAATCTCTACGTCACGAACACTTTGTCAACAGTGGTCACTCCAAGTGACTAGAAGGTCGAACACGAAGGAAACAAATTGTCGACTTTGAGCAGGTATCGAAACGTTCCTTCAGCACTCGATCTCCGAATAAAGTAAGTTTTCCGAATACTTTTTTTTTAAACGTGCCGGCGTCGCTTATAATAAAAACATGGCTTTATTTGGGCTCATCATCTTATGTCATTAATGAGACAATAACAATGAGCGCCGTCGCGAGGCCAGCGCTTAAAATGGCTGGCCCACTCACCACCGGGAGTCTTGTCACTGAGTTACTCTCCTCTCTCCTATTTGAAAAGTCGCTCCGCGTGTGTTTCAATACGCCATACTGACAGGAAGGCTGTCTATAAAGCTCAATTGTATACGCTCAGTGTGGTTCTCTGGTTAAAATTGTCTTGTCACTTTCAACAGAAAATGTAGGCAGCAGTTGGTTGATAGTTGCTCTGAGCTTTCGATATATACTATGTTGCAATTCACTCGGGTTATAAAATCAACCGAAAAGGTTTAATTATTCCTCTAAAGTCTAATGCACATTCAAGTTGGTGTTTTTCTCCTCGCAAACATTGCTTTATTTATTTCACACAACAATCCGCGTGTTCTGATCACCTCTAAGTGACTCGTGTTATCTTGCACCGCGTTATGTTTGCAGCCAAAGTAACTTTAGTTCTAGTTCTAGACTCGAATCTTACGGAACCAACCCCGATCAAAACGCCAACGTGTTCAGTACCGCTTATCTTTTAACTCTCTCGTGACTCAAATACGCTATAGGTTAGGCACCCTATAATACATTCCCGTGTATATACACACGATTATAAACGACCTTTAAGGGACATCTTTTTGCTCAGAGAGTGTTCGTGGCTTTGGTACGCATGCTCTGTGATACATCTCCTGCGGTACGACGCTCGCGTTTTCTCGTCACGACTGTGTTAACCACCGCATCAATCGACTGCATTCATGTCTTTGTTTAGCTAAAGTCGTTTTCTGGAAGCTATGTGTTCTCTCGAATAAACGCTTTCCTGTCCTGAAAGACGAAGCCTTTTGTTTTTTTAGCCCGTCCAATAATTGATTGAGACAGATGGAAAAACAGCATGTCTGGTCGACCTACCTCCCACAGAATCGACGACAGCTTAAGAAACAAAGGGCGTGGCATAATATGGCCTAATATTCTTACTTTGTGATTGGTTCGTAGACGTTCTCCTCGACTGACACTGCAATCCCATTGACGAAGGAGCGTTTATGAGATTACTAAGATTCGCCACACCCCGCGTTGCTTAAACTGTCTGCGGCTGTAACCGCGAAAACGTCCAACGGTTAAGTTCTTTCCACGCGTTTGTCACCTCTCTTTATCCTACCGTGGAACTTGATGTCAGTTTCAAGCTACACGTCCCTGAAGAGCCAATGATTCTTGGCTTCGAAGTTCTCGCACGCGGCCTCATGCTATCCGGTATAGCCCTGGAACCGGTCATAACTCGGCCGAAGGTCTCGCATTATTCGCGAGAACAAATCTACGCGCTAGCCATGGGAAATGGCTACCTATAACGTTGTCGAAATTATCTCTGGCCTACGCTGAAAGAACGACGCGTAGAAAACTGTGAAACATATCTACGCTGATCGAAAGCGTTCCACGGTTACCTAATACACGGCGCCAGCGTGCCCTCTAGAGTAAAATGCTTGATTCTTCTTTTTGCAAGTAGCGACAACCAATACAAATGGCAAAGCACATTCCGCTGGAACAAAATGGCGACATTCAGTTCCACCCAACGTTTATAGATACTTCTCCAGTTCCGTATCTCCTCGGCGCGCCTGTGGGAGGAGGCGGCCCGGCGCGGTCCCCGCCGCCGCAAGCGCTGCGGTCCCGAAGGTTTACGCCATCAGGACGATCGCCGCTCCCTTGCGCGCAATGTTCAGCACGCCTACTGCAGCCCGGGATCTCGGCTGATTTCGCGAGTAACGCGCTATTGTTTTAATTTCGGTCCTTTTTGAACAGAAGGTAATCTGCCAAATGATGTAACACCGAAAATAATGCGATACGTGCAAGCGGTACAGCTCCTGGCCCGCAGCGGTTTGTCACTGTGACTTGGTTGCCTCACGTCGTCAGCAAAAACGGTAGAGCGAGACGACGGATCGTCTCGCGCGGTCGGTATGAATTTATTCCGTATGTTCACGGGACGCACGTGACTGGTTTAATGTCGCGAAGGAAAAAGCTGCGTCGTCGCAATCGCGCCAGTCCTGGGCGTTACTGTTGCTACGATGTCTTACAGAATGTGTCGATCTTGCCTACTGCTATTTTAGAAGGTTTGCTCAACTTGCGGTTTAGTAAAGTATCTTGCAGAAACTGCTCATTCACCGCTTGCCATTACACAAGCCGTAACACTTAATCAATTTTATTTTGCTAACTCGCAAAACAACAAAGGGCTTCAAATCACGCGCTAAAACAAAGAACCTGTTACAGTTAAAGCTCCACTACTACAAGCTTGGGCCTTTTTCCCTTTCTCTTTGGGCCCTTAAGCGCGCGCATCGCTTTCGTGCCCTTTTTGCGTGCGAAAAAGTTGCGCCACGTCACGATCACAACGAACGTCGCCATTATCACCAAACCGATCGAAAGC
This sequence comes from Ixodes ricinus, assembly GCA_037355805.1. NCBI lineage: Eukaryota > Metazoa > Arthropoda > Arachnida > Ixodida > Ixodidae > Ixodes > Ixodes ricinus. The sequence continues at coordinate 44,094 of JAZHYW010013106.1, read as the reverse complement.
AATCACACCGCACTCGAAGCGGTCCAGCAAACCAACAGATCACGTAACAAACAGCGCGAACAGCGAGCGAAAATGCAAAGCCCAACGCACGTAACCGGAGCTGGCCTGAAGAAACCGACACCACACGCGCAAGTTTCGATCGCGGCGCCTCGCAGTCCCTAGGGATCGGTCGCCCGCCTGGAGAGGGGCAGTTCGGGAACTGGAGAAGTATCTATAAACGTTGAACTAAACCTCCGGCTGTGCACCGCCATTCGCTTTCTAAAACTTAGCACCGTCACGCCGTCAGGCTTCAAAGAATTTCGCTACTTGCAGGAAGCTCTTATCTAGGGGCTTTGCTCTAGAGAGCCTATAGGGTTGAAGAGAGGGTCCACCTGGCAACCCTGGGGAACGTTTGTAATTAAACGGCGGGCGCCTCCTGCGTTGCCGCGTGGAGAGGAGAAAAGCAGGCGGAAAGGCGGAGGAGTTAGCAGACGATCAACGTTTCTGCCACCTCCCTCGCACGTCGTCTTGCAAACGCGGCCCAGAAACCACGTGACTCTGATCGAGCACTCTCTGTAATCTAGGCGCTCTAGCGTTCTCTCGTCGAATGCGATTAGAAGGAAAGGAAGGCAACGCACTCGGGTTCAGACAAACGTAATTCCGCGAACCAGTATAACATGCCGCGTTCTAAGGAAGGCTTCATGGCTTCAGTGGGTAGACGGAAAGCTAGCAAGATGCAAGTGAGGCCGTATCGTTGCTCGTGCAGACAAACTTTTTTTTCAATTTGGTGGAATTTTATACGACAAATTTCATACGACTCCAGACCAAAATGCTGGAGAGGGTGCCTGCTAGTGTAATTAATTTCGCGCTTGTTTAAACAACAGCAACGAAAAAGCAACAACACAGCATTTTTATTTTCTTTGTGAAATGGTTACTGCGCTAAAATTGCGTATAAAAAACGAAAACGTTTTACTTGAATGAGTGCGATATCTGCTCTTTTTTGTTCGCAGCTTCTGGTTATTTGTGTAATGTTCCCAACGTAGGAAATTATTTTGATTAGATTCTCGCGCTTTTATACGACGCATTAAAAACAAATATGATACAAAAATTGGGCTTTATTGCGATAGTACACAAAATGATACATCAAGAACGACACCGTTTAACTTACATTCAGAGAGCGTTTATATACAATGAGACAATGAAGAGGCTTTTAAATAATACTTGAGGTCCTGGCTCGGCTCGACCAGGCAGAAATTCCTTTCTTTAGATACTGATAGAATTGGGCACAATCTCCGGATCGAGGTAAGGGTACGGAAGATCCTTCAGAGAATTCCGGTGCTTAATGTCGTCGCTGATCCGCTTCAAGTCTTCCCTGAACCTGGAATTAAAAAATTGGCAGGGACCTTTATCTTCAAAGTCCTATAATGGGTGAAATGCGTTATAGGGAATTGGTGAGGGAATTGAAGTGCCACGTTACGTGAGTTTTCCCGCTAAATTGAGCGGGAAAACTGAGTAGACGTATAGCTCACGTGCCGTCAATTTTCCCAATGTTTTGTAAGTCGCGTGACGTCAGGTGACGTCACGTGACTCCACTTTCCCCGCCAAAATTAGCGGAAAATACAGAGATGGATGGACGGACAGACAAATTTTTGGGATTTGGGGGTAGGCGCTAAAAAAGTATTTCATGCCTTAATAAAAAAAGAAAAATCCGGATGAGCGATAAACAGATTGTAATAATTACTCAGCTGGTTATTAGATTGAAGGTTCTTTTTAATAATGATCGCTTAGCTGATGCTAACAAGCTGGGTGGCCCTGTGTGGATCCACTAGCGATGACCTTTGAGAGATAAAGGCCTTTGTCTTCGAAGTCGTATACCGCTGCAGCCGAGAAACGAAAGGGCCCCACTTGAGAGGATACTCACTCTTCGGCCGCGTTGACTGCCGCCGGTTCGTACATGTACTGAACCTCGAAGTAGCCGAGGGAGTTGGTGCCCTTGCTGCTGAGCAGCTTGGTGATGATCATGGCGTCGAGCGTCACCTGCTTCGAGGGTAGCAGCGACACGATGTCGTCCTCCGACAGCGCCCTCTGCGAACACATCGCAACGATCTCGTGCTTCAGTCATGGCTACACATCAACTAAAACGCATTTTCAACAGCATTTGCCCATATGTCTAAAAACTAAAAAAATAATAGGGGTGGGAAAAGGGGGGGGGTGCCCGCAAGCTACAGTTTTTACCTCTATGATCGATATCCCTCCCTTTTTGTATACTTCTCTTGACTGCATATCTGTGTTTTTTTGTCATAGGTATAGCTTAAGCATACCACGTGGTATTAAAAAAGCGCCTATCCTTAGAGTAGTTTTCCGTAGGGTCGGCACAATAAGTTTTGATCGAACTTATAATACAAAAGCACGCGATACATATTTCAGTTTCACACACCCCGCGAGAACATTGAGAGGCGTATGAGAGCAAATATAGGGTCTATCATTTATATAAGTTCGAATAGCCTACCCCAAAATCCCGTACAAGTTTTCGCTACCTAAATCACGGAGCTGGGAATCTATCTGGATTTTATCCGGATCTCAAGTTTTCAAAAAAATAATGCTTTGTCCGCAACCTGGATTTCCACTTTCATGATCCAGATAGCGAGAGGTTACACTGGGGTTTTAGGTAGGGATATATCTTTATTGAACGGATCCTATATAAAAAGAATTCTTTTCTCAATGGAAAAGTGCTGGCATGGTCACTGGACAGATCATACGATACATTGTCCTCATTTGAATAGGGACATACCTTGTCCTTGGGAGGTCCCCTGTCCAGGTACGCCGGGTAGTTCGGTGGAAACGCGTAGTCCTCGTACTGCTGGAAGTTAGCCGCAGCGTGGGCGACGCTGCACTGGCTGATGATGGCCGCCACGGTGTCGATGACTTCGTCCCGCGTCGTGAAGCGCCCCTTCTCCTGGCCCGGCACGCCCTATAGGAAAAATAAAAGTGATATTGTTTTTAAAAGACGTGACCTTGTGTAGCGACGTCCAGTGATTACAGACCACCATTCCAATGGTCGCCTTCCGCGCGACGCCATCTTTGTCTACTGGGCTGTGGAAAGAGTTCTGAGCATGCGCGTTAGCCCTCTTCCTCGAATTATCCGAGACCGCCCATACGTCCACGGCCAGTACAATCCAGAAGAAAAACCTGAGCATGACGTCATTGTTGTAGATGGTGGTTATGACCCTGTGACTGTTAACCTTTGTATCGGGCGAACTCGAATATCCGTGCCCTAATCAATATTAAAATATAAAACAACAAAACATCACCCATTGGTGTCATTTATCTTGTGCCCCCAGTTGAAAGTCTTGCCTTCGTCCTCGGTACACACTAGTGCATACACGAGTCAGTGCCTTGCCTAGCTGTTGCTGATACGGTTGAGCTGGCCATGTTGGAGTTTCTCCCACATTTTAACCCTTGCTCCGCTTGTGGACACATTGCCCGTGTCTGACGTCATCATCCTCATCATCATCATCATCGGTGATAACGTTTTTTGGGGGAAAAGGTGCAGCACTTGTTTTTTTAGGCGGTATTGCCACAGCCCAGTGGCTCGGCATTTTTCGCCTGGGCGATAAACGCTTGAAAGGTGTTCATATTCGTTCTGTCTAGAGACTTGTACAGGGGGCGCTATCACTCAACCGCTGAATAGATGGCGCAAGCCGACATCCAGTTTTAGACCCAGAAAAAAAAAGTATATTCTTACACCCCTCCTCCAATATAATACACCCCAAAATTTTAGTTCGACGTACAGTGGACTGACGTCGAACCGACAGTACGAACTTTCACGAGCGGCTTGATAGCCAAGAGGTACAACTTCTTTAAAAAAAACTAGCGTACGTGTTACTGACTGTAAAACCGGCGTTTTTTTTTTATTTCTTCTTCTGTAGTCTTTGATACGTACTTTAGCTTTTTAATACCTTATGTGGCACTGCCATGAGGCTCTTCCTAAACTTTCGATCCTCCAGTTCGACGTCAGTGCGCTGTACCTCGAAGTAAAGTTTTGGGGTGTATATTATATGGAACAAAAAGGCGTAAAACACCACACCTACTTTTTTTTTTTTTAGAGTGTAGAGTAAGGGTTGGTTCACACACTTGTGTCGAGTCCGATCGAGTACAACTAAGGGTGTGCGAATATTCGCCATTTTCGAATAACGAATCGAATAATACCCTATTCGATTCGTTAATCGAATCGAATAATAATTTTCAAAAGTTTCGAATATTTTTCGAATAATTTCCGAATAGTCGTCACGGTGTCGCGCCGCGAGATTCCCTTCCCAAGCGTCCCACAACGCGCCGGCACGCCTGGGATAGTGCCCGCAAGATGGAGATACGTACCCTCTTCTCCCAGACAATGACTGTCATCATCGGCAGCAGCAGTTTCTCTCTATACGTACGTTGCTATTGCCTCCATTAGGGACCACTGTGTTAAGCATAACCCATAGGTATAACCCGCATGTAAGCGATTTGCCAAGAGACGAGACAGGCGACGTCGACCCGCTTCGCTGTCGCTCGGTCAGTCGCGCGACGAGGCAAGCCGCATGAAAGTGGCGTGAGCAAGCGACCAAGGCGATGAGGACATTTTCTAGAAATCCAAACACCGAGCGAATTGACGAGCGACAGTGAGAAATCGTCGCTCGCTGCTGACTCTCGTCGCTGTCGGTCGTCTCGTGGCTCGCTGAACCGCTTACATGCGGTTCAGCCTTTAGGAACCGCTTTCGCACGAGATGCTCGTGCACGCTTTCGGAAAGCTTGTCGTGGAGACGTTTCAGAATTGGTTGCAACGGTACCGCCGCTCTGTATGAGCGAACTAGAAGTGGTAGAAGCGGGAAGTTGTTCGAAGAGAAAGCGCAGTAGAGTGTGGAAGTCTTTCGGCCGCTCTTATGCAACCAATTGAAGAAGCCACAACAGCTGGTTGTGTCGAGTCTTTCCGAACACTTTCCATGGTTGTTCCACTTGCTCAGTGTGAGAAGATGTTGCTTTTCGAGGGCGCAAGGGTAACAAGACATAGCGTTTTCCCAGAATTTCCTCAGATCAGTGAAAACAAGGTTCCTGGACGTATGCACACAGGCACGTCACGCCGTTGCCACCTTCCTTGATCTTCGATTCAAGGATATCTGCTACAACAGGGAATAAAAAGAGAATGTAGAGTTCTTATTAAGTACAATGCTTCAGGATGTACCACGCTCAAGCGAACTGTGATTTTATGTTCAGCATCCGCGTGAACCGTGATATTATGTTTAGTATTCTAATATTTTAGTAGCTTTTGTCTTTATTTAATTATATATCGTTGAACTCTAGTCATTATCGTCTAGTCGAATTTTACATTAATTTTAAGAAACTTTTTGGAACAATAAAAATAACTTTATAATCTCCTCGCTCTTCTTCAGTAGCTGTCTACTCACTATTCGGAAACTATTCGAAAATTATTCGATTTGTATTCGTATTCGATTCGGTGCCACAATTATTCGATTCGAATTCGATTCGGTTTCAAAAATCACTATTCACACACCCCTAAGTACAACTGCAACGGCTTGCGACGTACGGGTTGCTATGGTAACAGCTGGAGAGCCAGATTTATTCAAGCCGACGCAGCAGTTGCCATAGCAAACAGTACGTCACAAGCCGTTTCAGTTGCACTGGACTCGACGCAAGTGTGTGTATCGCCCTTCACGTAAGTGTGTGAACCAGCCTTTACTGTATAGACCATTTTCGCTTACTCTCGTCCCCAGCCACCTGGTAGGCATATCCGATATGGGCGACGAAAAAATAATAAAACATTTCAACCTACAAATAGTAAAAAAATAAAGGGGAGACGAAACGAGAATGGATGACGGCTATACGCTTAAATCCTAAATGTCCACTATAGGCGTGGCGACGGCAAAACAATGTTTTCGCCATACTGGAAGACACGATATTTCGAAATGGCGAAGCCCTTGTGAAATAGGTGGCTGTGCGGAGTGCAAGTTCGTCTGCTTTTTTTGCAGGGGTTGTGGTGATGTCAGAACGCCGAGTTGTGATGCAGGCGACTTGCTTTCTGTATAGGCTCTGCTTATCCAGTTTAAGGGGTTCCGCCAATACCACCCAGACGACAAGTCCCGCACCCCCCCCCCCCTTTCCAACGTCACCACAAGTGGATGCACGCAACCTTGCGTGAGCGCCGTCGACAGCGCGGTTTGCAGCGTCTCGCAACGGGCCCGACGTTAGCACTTGTCCAAGCATAGCTTCCTCTATGCTCACACAGCCTGGCAGTTCGACGACCGAGCCATAGAGTGCCCGGTCGCAGATTTGGAGCGCGAGGATCTGGTAGCACAGAGCATCAAAGAGCCATTTCTCTGGGAACCTGGACGTCAGCGCACACCTTTTGCAGCGGCGAGGACCCAAAACACACTTGTTCGCTCGGGAGAAGTGTGTTTCGGCGCCTCGCCGCAGCGGGGCGCCAGTCACGGGGCTCCCTCTCATCCGTTGTCTGCCGCTCCAACTTTTTCAATTCGGCGGCCGCTTTTCCTGGCTATCCTGGTGATCTGCCAGGCTTTGTCAGTATATATAGCAGGCTATGGGCCAAGCCAAGATGGACGCGTCTGCGGCTAGGCGGCGGCTCTAGTCTAGCTTGGCCGTGTTTGCCGTTTGGGACGCGTCGGGGATCTACTAACGATGACGTCATGCGTGTGCCCTGTCGCCTAGGTGGTGTTGGTTCAGCCAACGCCTCCTAGAAGCTAAGGCCTGCGCGCTCCGTTTAGCGACGTCAGCTGCGTCGCAGCACCTAGGCCAAGCATCGAGAGCCTGCAGAAAGTCTTCACCACCGAGCATCTGTGAAAATGCTGACGATGCTTGCCAAATTGCCCGGGCACAAAACATTTTTTTTTTTTTGTTTTTTGTGCGTTACCATCTTCGTTTTGTTCGTTTGAAGCGGCGAAGATGGAAGTGTGTTGTAGCTTCTACGGTTAAGGCAAATAAGGCAGGCGAGCTGGTAAAGGATAGGTTTGAGGTTACAATGTCTAGATGTTGCAGTGTTGGGGAAATTCGACGACATAGGGCTCTCTCTGAAGTGTTCAAACCAGAAATGACTGAGCGCTATTCGACTCAAAAAGTAGGGTTGTGCGAATAGTCGGTCGAATCGAATAGCGCAGCGTCATCCCTAGCTTCTGCACTGTAGAAAAACAGGCCGTGTTAGCTTTCCCTTGCACTGTCAATATTATGAATGACGCAGCGCTCTTCGATTCAAACCACTATTAGCACAACCCTATCAAAAAAACTATTAGCGCACCCATAAAAACAATTACGGGATGTGACGACCCAATTTAATTAGACGGCTCGCAGGCAAAGAAAAGCGAGACAGTGGATCTGCGACGCAGAAGGTCACTGGATATGCGGAGACGAGACACGAGCCTTGCTTTTTCCTTCGTTCATCGTCGACAAGAGTGCTTACAGCAAACGTGAGGTCCAATTATACACTCTAAGAAACATGAAGCGTCTGCTCTCCCGCAAAGCAGTTGCGTGAGCCAATGGTCGCAATCTACGGAGGTCGCTCGGCGAATGACGGAACTGATAATGTGTTTAAACCAAACAAAAGTATTCTTCAGATTTGTTTTTTCCTAGCAAACGAGCAATGATGTGGCCAATGGATTAAGGCGAAACCACAGAAAGACTTTCAAGTTACGCGTGCTCTTCCAAGGTATGTCAAGCGGTTTCGCGGCTTTCTTCTATCCCTGCACTTTCATATTGATACTGTGTCCCGCAATGTTAGTGTTGTGCTAAATCACCCCGATACTTTTTTTTGTATTCCCAAAGAGGCATAGTAGGTATTTGTAGAATGAGCGACGGCTTCCCAAGTGTTTTGAGGCATTTTGTTGGTCACATCGTGCGAGCTACCTGCTCAGAATACGGTGTTGCGTGTTTAGCTTGTCTAATGAATGGTGAAACATTTGTGAGGCCTGTCCTTTTTTTTTATTCCTTGACCTCACTGTAAGTGAGAAGCAAAGGATTTTATAGGTACTAGTTTTTTTGTTTTTGTTTTTTATAAAGGCCAATTCGAGCGTTTTCTTTTTATAAAGGCCAATTGAGCATTTGCGGCAAGAGCATTCTCAGGAATATTTATCACTATTGCATTCACTCTTTGTTTTCAATATTCAAAGAATAAAAGTCCGAGTTTTTCCTTGAGTGAACCTCCACCCAGTTGAGGCGCTCCTCCACTCCTCGAGAAACGCGAGGCTGGCGCTGGCCAATCGCGACGCACAGATAGGCGGCCTAGGCTGCTTATTCGTCTTCTCGATTGGCCAGCACTCGGCCCTCGCGCCTTCCTTGAGGAAGTGGAGGGGCGCCTCAACTGGAGTGTAGGTTTGTGAATTCGGCGGTTAGTATAAAAAAATTGCAAACGACCACTCGAAGTGTGCTGGGATTGACAGAGGTAGCTGCTGCGTTGTGGAAATGCACATTGAAGGAGATTTTTCCTTCAGCCAGTGTGTTGTCCAATGTTTACACCCTTATTTTGCTTTCAGAGGAATTGATGTAGGAGGTGTGTGTGAGGAGATGTGTGCTTTGCTGGATGGATTGTGCGAGGTGCTGCACGTGTCAAGCAAAAGTCACAGCATATCCACGTGGTGAATGATGATGAGTGGGCGAAGCTCCGGAGTGAATCGTCGGTAAACCAGCGATTCTTCCGTTAATTCGCCCACTCATCGCCATGTAAAGACGTGAGAAACACTGTGTGTGTGTGTATACAAACCACAATCTATCACACACACCACAGCTATGGCCGAACGAAACGTCTAGAAAGTCTCGCTTAAACCGCGCGTCGGCACCTTCGGGCTGAGCTCGCCTGATGCGTTTTGCAGACGCCTCACGAGCTCTCGCTGCATCGGGGTCCGCCTGCCGATACGCGCGCTTTCTTGCCGCTTCCTGTTCCCTGACGTTCTGCAGATCCTCTTGGCGCCGCTGCCGTGCCGCTTCGGCTTCCCGCTCTCGTACGGCCGGATCTTGGCGACGCTGCCGTGCCGCTTCGGCTTCCCACTCTCGTACGGCCGGATCTTGGCGGCGTCGCCGAGCAGATACTGACGACGCGATTCGGCTTCCCGCTCGCACGGCCGGATCTTGGCGGCGTCGACGCGCAGCCTGACGACATGCTTCGGCCTCTCGCTCTCGCACGGCTGGATTCTGTCTGCGAGCGCGCTGCTGCCGCCTTGCGCGCTCTCCGCTCGCAGCCTTGTCTACCGCCTCCATCCAGCTAAACTACGAGCAGCGCCAAGAGCGAGTGCCTTTAAGCGCCATCTGTCATCTCTACATAAAGTTAATTCCGGAACACGCCATCTCTTGAGCCATTCATAAACTATCCATCGCTTGCTCACTCTTCCGGTCCAGACGCAGCGGATGCTACGAGAAAAACGCGCGACCAACTTTTCAAGCAGCGTCAAAAGTGCAAGTCACTGTGCCTCTCTTGTTTATGATTGGTTCAGCGATGATATAACACGGACTATGAAATATCAAAAGCACAATGATGGTGCCCTTTTGACGCCGTCTGGATTCGTCATATAACTCTTCGCAGCGGTCGGCTGCGTCTGGACGGAAGGTGAAACGTAGGCGAGCAAACCCCGGAAGTGGCTACATACCCACAAAGGAGGGACAGACCCATGCCTTAAGCGAGGCGCTTCTTGCCCTAAAATACACAGAGACGTGTTTGTGTTTGGCTGCAAACACTGCTTTTTTAGTGACGGGCACGCCCATGACCGGGTTTTCGGTGGAAGGAGCGAAAAGTATGTACGCGAGCTGTTCTGTAGAGGCGCGGAAAGTACAGGAAAACGGAACCTGGGCGGCGGCGGTGGGGAGGCAAGGGAGCGTGTCCTCACAGCGCGGACACGTGGGTATTTCTGCAACGGCGGCTGTCGGAAGATCGAGAGCGTCGCGGAGCAAAAACAGCGGCGGCCTATACAAGAGGGAAGGGGTTGGGGGAGCGAGAGAGTGCCTTGCCGTACGGAGAAATGACGGAGGGGAGGGAGAGGAGTGCCCCTGCTGTAGAATGAGGTTTACATGCGTTCGTACATGAGCATTTTTGCTGGAAAGGGGCAGTAACAGCTACCGCTGTAAAACTGCAACTCTATTCATTAGGTTCTGGTCGTGCATGCGTCAATGAGAATCTTACGAACGCTTCCATTCGAAGCTACGGGCCGTCTAGCCAGCGCGCCGGCACTGCCAAGCCCAGCCTGCTCTGTCGCTTTTTCGCGCGCTGGACTAGCCACCGTGACGTCACGGAGCAGGTGCGCAGGCTTTAATTTTAGAAGGTGTTGGTGCAGCCGCATTCATCCACCCATCCAACGCGCTTCCGTCTGCCATCCTTGTAAACGGAATCGCAGGTGGCTTATTACAAGCTGCTCTGACTTGTCAGGTATATCTGGCAAGTTAAGGTTCTGATGCTGCTCAGGATAAGACCTCATATGAAGAGAAGGAACGGTATTTTTTGCAAGATGAAGAAGGATCACACGTGACCCACACTGACCTGTTGGGACATGGGGTCTCATGGATGTATGCACATACTATATCTCCATTTGACCCGCCTAACTTCTTTAGTAATGAGTGAAGGCCTGCTGGGTTGGCGACGCCCGTGGTTCGAATATCCGGAGTTGCAATATCTAAGACGTCGTTTGAGTTTTTGTTTGTACAGTCGATATGGCGGATCTGCAGCGAAAGCAGACGACAAGTCCGTTGAGTGACATGTCCTGTTGTGACGACCCGTTATAACAGCTTGATCAAAATACACAATCTACTGACTACGTCGCCATCTGGCTGGTGACTCAAGTCCAGGAAATTATAAATAAGGCAAGTGTGCTTCCCTTGTCGTTCTCCAGCATGTTTTAGGATAAAAAATGGGTTAGCTGTTGAAATTGGAGCAGTGGCCAGGTGGCACAAGCTACCACCTTATCCAGAAGGTTCAGCTGTATTTATCCATTCATCTACCTAGTGCTAGTAAGTCCCGCTTTGCCTGTACACTGTTCAGATAGACTGTCTGTGATCGACTTAATGCGACATATCACTGATATTTCTGGTTGTGGACTCGTCACCAGACGCGGAGTCTATGTCCTGTGTGTGGAACAGTTTTACATTCAGTCGGTATTATCACAAGCTGGAAGGCAGGTCTTCGTATGCCTACCTTGAGTCCGACGCCAGTCAGGTGTCTTTCCTTGACGAGTTCGTCCCTCCACTGCTGAAGCTCGTAGTCGTTCTCCAGTTTCTCAGGCGTGTCTGCACGAATTAAGCCAAATTTTACAAATTGAGTTAACCGTGTTCTCAAAATTGAAATTGCAAAAAACTCTGCTCGAGCAATTTTTTAATTTTTTTTTCTAGAGACAGTTTTTGGCTGTTAGGATGGTTAAAGGGCGATTCTGCATTTTCTTTACAGGAAAGTCCAGATTGGCGTCTTGGTTAGAGATGATCTAGTTGTGACAGTGGAATAAGAAAAATTACGCTTCCATGAATAGCTCAGATTTTATAGAATTACAATATTTGGGGGCATTTCAAAACGCAAAAACTAATCCTTTTGCATTATTCGTCGAATTATCCGAAGTTTTTGTATCTCTTTACTTTCGGATCTATTATAACTAATGTCATGAATGAAAACCCATATAAATTATAGACTATACCTGTTTTCACCTCAAGAACCGTAGGAAAAAAAGTCCGGCTTCTCGCGGATGATTACTAATTTTCACCTTTAGGTGGAGATTTAAGATATATTTAGTAGCATTTTGGAGTGGATACACGTTATCTTATCAAGGAGTACACGTTTCAAACGCCAAAAGCATCGCCTGTGCCTCCGACAACCAAATCTGGCGAGAACTATTTCGCGCGGCGTATGAACAATGCGCAAAACTTACCGTTTTCTTGAGGTGAAAACGGTATAGGCAATTGCACAGAAAGCGACGTGCAGAATGGGATACAGCAGGAAGGTGCGCAAACGTACAGTACCTCAATGTTACAAACAGTGTACACAAGCTTAGGCTCAATATACTCTATATTTCTAATGTATTATGCCACACTTCGCCCATGAATATCTGCCTGCGTTCCAGTGATAATAAAACAATCGAATCGAAGCATAGAATTGCAGTTTTTGCAGAATGGGACATGTGCCCTCCGTAATTCTATGGGCTGTGAGATCACGAAAGAGATCCTTTCAGAAAGAAAAATAGTAGCGTTCCATCGAAGGAAATGTAGAAAAGCAGTCCTCACCGTAGTAGTACATGACGATTTTGGAGACGTACTTTCTGATCGCCTTGTAGATTCGGATCGAGTCATCTCTGTACGGATACCAGGGCAAGATGTCTGGACTCAGAACCTAGAAATAATTAGGATTTCTGTGTTAGTGGAATCACCGAACATTCGTATCAGCGAGTCAGGTACCTCGACCCCACCTATAGCTTTAGTGATGAAGTACTTTCAGAAACGTGTAGATAACTTAGCAGAAAAAAAGGTATTGCCAATTGAAAAATGCCGTAGTCAGCCGCTGCGTAAGCAGACACAATAGCGTGCAATGTTCGTCTGCTCTTTGCGTACCTCGTGCGTTTGTTTACCCCCTGATCGCACCCACGTGGTTTTGTTCCCTCCCTGCCCCCCCCCCCCCCCCCCCGACCTCAACCAATGGCGGTGCGCCCTTGGCTGCCTCGTCATCGCGCGTTCCCGGCGGATAGATGGAAGCGATGGACGATAACGACTATACCCTTTTAACGGGCGGTAGCTCGCGCCACCTAGTCTTCCCTATGTTATCCTTTGATTGGCGTGCTCCTTCATGCGTTCGGGTGCGCCAAGGACACGCATTTCGAAACACTTGCTCGACGTATAAAAACAAAAGTCTAGATGCGATGTAAAAACGGTATATCTTTTCTTCCCGCGAGAGTGCCACTGACTCTTCTGGGACATACCGTCACATACGTGACCATGACGCTGCTACCAGGTGATGTCAGCGCTGAAAGGTATAGATCTTGAATTAACTTTGTTGGGGGCAGCTTAGCAACGGTGACTGACAGCTTGGTCCCGGGCATCTCATTATCACTCCTCAGCCAATGAAATTGCAGCATTCGCCGAAAAGAACGCCGTAGTACGAATCACGAAGCTAAGAGCATTAACATAATAGGCCACGCCCCGCGTTTCTCAAACTCTCGGTGACCATAGCTACATCGCTTAAAACCTCTTAAAAATCAGCGAAGATGTTGTCTGTTTTATTATTATTGGAATTGTTTAGGTTAGTTATTACTTACACGGTTCCGGGGTTTCGGGTTTATCTTTTCTTGATAATGGGAAAGGGGAGAGAGGGAAGGGGGCAAAAGAGTGTTCTGAGATTTTTTTTTTTTTGCACCGATTCGGCGCTTTGTAGTGTCAATTTTCGGTGATGAACAAAAAAAAATGACTATCAGTGTTTACGTCTAAAAAAAAAACGGAAACCAAACATGCAAGGAGACACGAGCGTGACCCCAACACTTGGAAAGTGACCCGGTACCGACAAGAGAGAAAACGCGATAAGGTGTGTGCTTCCAAAAAAAAAAAAAAACCCTTCCGGACATTTGAGTGGGGTCTGTATTCGGGTTTATCACAAAATAGAATTGTGCACTAAGATTTTCTGCCTATGGAACTTAGATAATTTTTTCTCGTCAAGTACAGCTCCGATTCGTGGAGTTTTCGTGTTTTTTTTTTTATAAAACTTTATTGAGGGTTAATTTTCGGGGTTTATCGGCATTCACTGAAAACAGTGAATCCTATAGTCTTGACATCTGCACCCAAAATTAAGAAACTCAGAAGAGTTCACATTTGCAAGAAACAAATCTCAAAAAAGAGGGCTGCGGACTGATGCACTTACTCCTCTTGACTGTATGTCTTTTTCCGGATCTCCTTGCGTGTCCAATCTCCACCATTCCAACCTGGTGAAATTCACACGTATTAATACTCGTACCGGTTCACAATTGCTCTTAACCGGTGAACAAACGTTCAGATACATGTTTAGGGTGACCACCCGTCCCGCGACTCGCGGGACTGTCCCGCAATAAGGGCTCGTGTCCCGCGTCCCGAAAGAAACACCAAAATCTTCAAAATGTCCCGCATTTCACATTGTCGTAACATTCACTACGGAAATTATGGCGCTTCCGAACAAAGTGGCAAGGGAAGCGCGGAGGTCGCTGGTAATCGTGTGAATCCCGATCATATGTTATTTTCTATCCAGTCACTGCTAGAAGTAACCGTCGTTCTTGCAGGAGACAGACGAGCATGCGCCGTTGTGCCTCTACCCTTGATGGCAAAAATATTGCAAGCGAAAATTGATCGCCTGAAAAAAAAAAAAAAAACTATTGTAATTATTTGCAAATCATGCTGTGTCATGCGAGAGGATTGTTGTGGAAAGCTTTTTTTTTAATGAAGTCGGCCACACTAACGTAAGGTCCTCATTTTGCATAGAGTAAATATTTACAGTAAACAATAAGCCGAAAAATATTTAATGTTTTTTATTTCCCTTTGATGCATTGGGGTCTGCTGAAGTCGATTTTTGTGTTTTCAACTTAGACACCATTAATAAAACATTTAACATTATAATTGAGCAACAAATATATCGCTGTGAATGAAAATTATTTCAGCCTAATTGCCACATCACACTTTTCAGGTGTACAACATGCTTTTGGACAGCACATGATTTCGGGATGTGCGTCTTGATGAATTTTCTTACAAGGGGCCATGAAACGAGTTTTCTACTTCTTCCTCCTTAGCTTTAATCCTCAACTCAAAGGAGAATTGAGAAATCACGTCGTCGTGACTTGCTTTGGCACCACGAACCCAAATATTCGTCGACGGATATTGGTGTTGACGAGCGCATACGTCCGTGTGACGCAGTTCTCGTCTCCAATGGGTGAGCTGGGGTCGGCTGATGTCATTTTTGGCACCGCTGACGTGCTTTGGGTACCGCGGATGTATCATAGTGAAAAGGCGGAGAGCTTTCGAAGGAAAGGAGGTACAGAATAGACCGCTTTATTTTTAAGTAATCGTACCGAAAAGCTGGTTTTTGACTTTTTACCTTCTTTCATTTGGCCCACTAAAGGATACGCGATTAGTAAAGTCCCAATTTAAAATCATTTATCCCAGCACAAAATTCGTTTCATGGCCCCTATACTTTTTTTCTTCAGTCGTGAAAATACCATCCTTATTCTACCCCCCCCCCCCCGGTCAGGGGGGGGATTTCACCAGCAAGAAGGTGGTCACCCTATACATGTTAGTGGTAACTTGTAGGAAACCCTCAACAAAGGAATGTTGCAGAAAATCCTTACACTGATAATCAGCGCTTTGCAAAGAGACGGCTTTTTGATGAAGAGTATAGATGAAGACCGATAAGCAAACAAGATTAGGCTACAGATCAATTCTGTGAGGTAAGGCAAGAAGATATGTGCATCTTTAGAAGCAACGGGGTCATATGGAGTCACCTTAATTATTTCATCATATTTTATTCGTATATTTATGTACAGGTTTCGGAGCAATCCAAACCGTGTTTTTGTTGTCTCGAAACAAACTGATCATTGCCAAATTCTCAGTTTCCGCTGGAACGTTGCGCAAGTGGTAGGAACAAGACTCCAAATGTTCGAGACTCTCTGCGCCGCTTGCCGCTATGCAGACAAGGCGGTGAAACTTACGCGTCTTTTGACCCAGCCAATCACCTGCCTTCTACTGCCTCACCTCTTCTCTGTTCGAGAGTGTGCGCTAAAAACTTGATCACGTGATGCCAGACCGGCGCGGGTGACTGATCCAACAAGCACGCGAGTTCTACCGCCTGCAACAGTTTAGCGAAGAACGGACAAAATAACCGTTGTTTAATTCGAAAATTGAACAGGTTTACTTAACTTTTAAATGATAAATAGGCGGTCAACGGCCTTTTAGTGTATAGCCATCGGAAACGGGCGCCTTCTTTAAGCCGAAAAATTTCCGAAAATCGCCTATAACTTCTGATTCCGTCAACGCAAAGTTTGAAACCTTTGGCATCTGATCCCCACCATGAGCACTATAGATTCAACCAGAGCTCTCGGCGATGCATAGTTTAGCTTTGTGTGAAGGCAAACACCGATTACGTTTACCCCGAACACCGTGTGTATATTCGATGTACTCGCGTAACAGAAATAATCTCATACCCACGACGAATGATCTCGAACATTCCGGACACTCCAATCGAAAGCGTCTTGTCCACCCAACCTCCGGGACTGAGGAGTTTACTGATGCCACGTCTGAAATGTAACCGTAAGAATAAAAATGCTTAGTTTCCGGTGCTGCCCAAATCCGTTGTGGGCCGTTTCGCCGCGCATGCGCAGATGTCAAGTGCGTAAGCCGTGGCGTCAGAGACGTGCGTTAGCGTATACCAAGTCACTGAATGCCAAAGAAGAGCCACAGCGTGGCTAATACTTCGTTCACGCCTTTTTGTTTCGTGATACGCTTTTGGACGTTCTTATCGATTCCCTATTGAAGCATTGTAACTGCCTGCGTAGCGTTCATATGTGACGCTCAACACTCGTCACGTCCATACATTTCTAAAAGGGGCACTAAACTACATTCTGCGATAGTCTATTTACGGTCATAACACAATATATGGGCTCTGAGCATCTCTAGAGCATGAAAGTTCATCAGTTAGCCCCTGTCCTTAAGGTTCTCTGCTACTGTTTATCTTTATTCAAAAAACAGTGGAACTCCGATGGTTTTGTAAGTAGCGTTCCCTCAGTGGCTGTGTTCCAAATCTTACCCAAATGGATCCGAGTTACTCCGGCGGGACATGTCACGTGACAACACAGATTGAAAAACGCTGGAAGCGGGTAGGTTTTAGAACGCCAAGGTACAAAACCCTTACCCTGAGAAGGATCGAGTAAATTTTGGAACACGGCCAGTATCTCGTTCGTGTCACTATACACGACAAATGGACGACTCACGAGTTGATGGCGATCAGAAAGAGGAAATGGGGCGCCATGAGCTTGAAGAGAGGGTGAGAGGGACTCAGGTTCCGGTGGGTGCAGACGGTCACGCCCTCCATGAGGAGGTGGGTGAACCCTGAAACACCGCAGAAAAACGAGATGAAGACTGTGTTTTGTTGTTGTCGGATCGAACAGATCTGCCAATCCTATAACTGTTAATTAAATGGAAAAGCGTTCGTAAGTATTGTTATATAAAAATTAACAAGTAATTTTATTATGTTTTATAATATTGTTTTTATAATTCAATCGCACTAAATTGTATAATTACTAATAGATAATCTGAAAATTGATTAGTGTATTATTATTATTATTATTATTATTATTATTATTATTATTATTATTATTATTATTATTATTATTATTATTATTATTATTATTATGCTATAGCCCGGCTGTTCGGTCTGCTAAAAGATGGTCAAGCAAAAGGGAAATCAAGCTGTGTGAAGAAATGTGCCTTGACAGACTAAAGTCGTCAGTACAGCGGGAAAAAAGGGTTGCACCTAAATGCGTTCTTCTCTGTTAAGACACGTAAATAGGCTATGCCGTCTAGGACAATAGTCTCTCAGAAACGATATTGGCAACTACACATGGCGCCGTATCTACAGCGACACCTTACGAATCTGGATCTGCAACACCCATTTCGGGTAACCAACTCAGAGAGCGTTGTAGAGTTCTTGAAGGAACACAACCCAGGCTCGTGCGATGCATATCATTTGGTATTTAAGACCTGTATTGTGCGATACCGCATAAAGATTTTCTAGAGGCAGTGAAAAGGTGCATCGAATATTACGGATGAATCGCTTTTCAAAATGCGTGTGCAGTAAGTGTGGAAAGGTCCCTGGAACTGTTATGGTTCTATTTGTAGTCTATCTTTGTCGTATTTAGGGAGGAACAGTTTGTACAGAAACAGGGAGTGTGCATAGGGTCGAGTGTGGCGTTAATATTGAGTGACATCTCTCTAGCAAGATGTGATAGAGGAATCGAGAGCAGTCTTGGAGAAAAAAATGATACGTGTTTATCGGTACGTTCATGATTAGCTGGTCCTGTTTCGGGGGATTCCGAACTCAGTCGGAAGGTGATGGTAACAGAAATGTTGGAAACGTTTAAAGCGCATTCATGTGGGTTGGATACTGTAAACGACTTAATTTTCGTGGGCTCAAATTTTCGCGAATCGGGCCAAAGCTGAAAATTTGAAATTATTCGCGTGGTTCTAATTTTCGCGAATCGAGTGTAGCTTCCGTAGCGTTCACATATTGCCCAAATTGTTCGCGGGACGCATTTTTCGCGAATTGTAGGCGATTCGCGAAATTCGCGAAAATTAGGTCCCCGCGAAAATTTAGTCGTTTACAGTATTCACCGAAGAGGACGCAGTGGAAGGCGGCAATGCAGCATTTCGTTCGACCTAAAGCTTGACTTTAAAGCAGAACAAGAGTATTGGTTTAACTGCCCCAGAAGTAAAAAATGAGTATTGCCGTATGATTCCAGTAAGTCAAAGGTGGTGAAGAGAGGTATTGTTGGAAGTTGCCTACGGGCAGCGTTATAAAGTCGTGCGAGCATAGGAGGGTGATAAGTTTCGACTCTCCGGTAGATAGTGTAATTGGAAATGGTTATCCACGAAAATTTCTGATGGGGGTGCCAGAAGGTGTTTTGAAAAGACTTCTTCGGAGCAAGGGGGGACACGTTGGAAAAAAAGCCTGCAAAAAAACGGTGGTCTTACCTTATCTACATAAGGTGGCTCACATACTTAAGAAACTTGGACAAAGACATAACGTTCCGGTAGTGTTCACGGCTCCGTTAAAATTGCGCACGCCTTTTGTGCAAACGTTAATAAAGGAAGGAAGAACGTTCAGGCACGTAAAATAAACCACCGAACGAAAAATAGATTCGTCAAGTGCCAAGTGGGTGTTGTGTACCAGATACAGTGCACTTGTAAAAGGGTTTATATCGGACATACTGGTAGATGTGTTAATGACAGACCTATGGAACATGCCCGGTCTGAGTGGTAACTGCAAAGAAAAAAAATGTGTATTTCTAAACAGCCTAATTAGGACAAGCATGTCACAAAACAATTTTTCCGCCAAAAACAAAATTTTACAGCAATATTTATTGCGCAGGACTGATTTTAGTTTGCGGGCTATTTCACCCGCTCGGAATCGCGCGCCACAAAGTTCCTATTACACGTCACAGAGTCTCTGCTTTACGTCACGGAGTGATACAAAAGGACAGGCACAAACGAGCGCGACAACGTCACCCATGCTGCATTTTGAATGTTACGCCACACGCTTATCCTGCTCATAAATGTCAGCAGCAACCAGTAGAGGGCGCTTCAACGTATCAAGTTCAAACTGTCTTATAGCCGTACAAAATAAATATTTCTGTAAGATATTTTATAGACGTGTCCACGAGACTCTCTCTATTCAATACGTGTGACTTTACTTAGAACTGAACTGCGGAACCCATAATGTGCTCAGCGTCTTTATGGGCTTCTACCTCATTCTGAGTTAGTTTTGATGGTACTCGTATGCACGGAACCTTGTCCGTTCATTTAATTCACCCAATTGCGCATGTCTCGAAAAAGACTCATCAAAGTAATCTGTGTTAATGAGCTTTGGCTGAAAGTAGCCTATCGCGCAATCACCCGGCACAGAGGCATCGATCGTGGGCTCGCACTTTAAACAAAAAACAATTGAAGTTCAACTTAAATGGCACCCAATCGTGTCTATATATAGGACTCCAGCGTCGGCGGTTCGTGGGTGTGGCCAAGCGTGGGTGACACCCTCGAGTCATCCGCCGCTTCCGATTGCCCGTTCCATTCTTCCCTCAAGGTTAGACGGGGCGTCGTGAAGTCATTCATGGGCGGAAAGGCAAGAAGCAATTGAATCGGTCGGTGTCGGAAACTGCCGCTGAGAAGCACATAACGCATTTGAGATACTGCCTTTTTGGGCGCAATTGAAAGGGGAAAAAAACACGTTTTCATTTTTCGTTGCTTACTCGAAGTGAATGCGTGCTCTAAAAGTTGAGCGTGACAATTGACCCAGTAAAGTACACAGTTCAAAACACTTTTAACTTGGTTGGTTCTGCCACCGTATGATGATGTCCGTTTCACACTGTACATACTATATGCCTACAAGATTTTTCGTACGCAAACTTTGCGAAATCGGCTGCGTTTACTGGACGATACATTGCCCGCAAGTTTTGCAGAGGGTGATCCCGTAACTTGTGTCGTTCATTTCGTGTATAGCCAGCGCAATAACCTGTTCTTCATTAAAACTTTTCCCTGAGGCAGCTTGACTGCAGTAGGAGCTTCCCCTCTAGGGCGAGCGTTCTTCTTTCGATGGCAAGTCAAGTGCATTAAAGGCACAAAGGACGGCATCGTGCGCGTGCTGAAGGCAGAGCTGCTGCAAATCTCGTGTGGCAGCGGACTATCGTAGACATTTAGCAGAGCGAAGAAAGTCGGAAGTGCTCTTTGTAGGAAAGAACAGCAATGTAAAGGCATTTTTGAGTTTGGGCTCTCAAAATTAAAACGCCTGTGCACTTTTTGCACTTTCCCTTAGGGCTTTCCAAAAGCGAATCCTTGCGACTTGTAAAGTAACTTGGCCAATGGCGAGGCCGAAGCCAAAGTCTGAGTATCAAAGTGCAACCTGAACAGTGATATTTATCGTGACGTTGCATAATCAGTGTAACAGCGCAATCTGCACTTTCATGGACGGCCACGCTTTATTTGAGCTGTAACTAAAAGTTTCTTTCAGCTTGCCTACATAGGCGGCGCTTTTTCATTAATGGACACTGGCGCATCATTCTCAGAGGGTAGTATTTTTGCTGTTGAGTTGTACGCGGACCCCGCATCCTGGGCAGCATGTCTTCTTTCAAGAAAATGAAATTACGAGCACATTGACGGCCTCTCGTCTCCATACCGCTTCGCTGGTTTCTCCTTTTTCCTGTAGTTCACTCACGTACGTTCACATGCCACGTGACTGAACACAAGCTTATTTCTAATAGTCTAGTGTTATTCTGATGGTTAAGAGTTGCGGTTAAGAGTTGTGTGACCACCCCGAAGGTGATCACACAACGCAAGGTACGAAGGGTTTTAATGCCCCACAGTTGGACGAGCTGGAGGTAGCGCCTTGTCCTTTCGCTGTTACGTACCAGACCATCCTCGAGCTCCCCGCTCGAGCTCTGCCCCGTGTCACTAAACGGGAAAGGACAAGACGTTGCCTCCAGATCGCGCAACTGTGAGACAGTAAAGTCCTCCGTATCTTGCGTTGTGCAATTTCCCAGGGGGCGGTCAAGGCAGGGCCTGATCGGGCGTTGAATTAAGTGGGAACCCACATTATCTGGCCACGACCCTTAACCATTAAAATCACACGCCACCGCAAAGTTATAGATTTTGGCTAGTACTTGGTGCGGTGTCGGATTGGCTTATTTTGGACAAACTGTTCACGCTTAACATTCGTGACAATATTTCTGACTGGATGGGAGATTGCAAAACCATTTCGAAGCAGCGCGATTATAATATTCTAGAAAGAATCAGAGACCGTCGATATCTAAGGACCCCTGTGAGTTGCTATAGGACGCCTGCAGCCTTTAAGTGTGTTACTTTTCTACCGAGTGGTGCATTGTCCAACTCCGGGTTTTACGCCAATGACCCTGTGGTGCTAAAAAAGAGAGAATACTATAAAGGGAGCTAGCCGCAGCACTCTCGATGGACTGAATGGGATGTAAAATTTGCTATTTTAACGCGTTAAGTTTTTAACGTGTAGAGCTTTCTCTTCAAAATAACATGCTGTTTACCGCAATAACGAAACAATTTTAGACTAAACCATTCTACAGAGTGACCTTAACTGAACTGCTGAGCTGGTGAAATAAATCAGAAATGACAGTGAGTATCAAGGGGATCCACATAAGGTTAATAAGGAAACTCCTTATACCCTTGTGTTTTTTCCACAGAATGAGTTTCGTTAGCAACACAAGTAAACTAACGGCACTTTTTTCACCGAAATATTCTCTGGAAGGAACGGAGTTTTAAATAGGATTTTTAAAAAGAAACTTTAAGAGCTTCCCACTGAATGTCAAAACAACTTTACTGCAACTACGTCCGACCAATCTATGAATATTTCTGTTTTATTATCAAGTAGGAAAATTAAATTTCAATATCAAACTAAAAGCGTAAAAAAGCTAGAAAAGTTGTCTTCGGAAGATAGGGGTATTTAGAGAGCAGCAGTGCCATACAAAAACAACATTTCACTTAAATCACAGCTTTTTTAAAAACACAAAAGTTCCTTGATTAAACCTAATTTGTCAGATTACTAATATAATACGAACAAGAGTATGCATTTCATCCTCCCTATTTGATTTCAGAGATGGAATCACACTTGCAAAATGACAGAATTCAGGCGTACAGCAGACGCTTTCAAGTACCAGCGTTTCGAAGTTAAGTAATGATTGGAATCGGCAATACGATAGTATCCCTTCAATGTTTTCGAACGGCGTTTTCTTATGTTTAACGAACAAAATCAATGCTCTCTCTCATTGAATTGTCGAAAGTTTGGCTATCCCTCGAAGCAGCTTTTTCTGGATATTTCTGTGCGTTCGGATAATCTCACTGCAGAAAATATATATATTATAATTTAATCACTCCCCTGCGATACTTACCCTGTGGTGATGCGGTAGAAGACGACCGTATCAAAATAAAATAAAATAATTAATATACAGCAAACATAACATGTTGGAATTGTCAACGACGAATAATTTTTTCACGTGGTACGATATACGCAAAAAAGGAATATAGGGTTCACTTGTTGTGCGCAGTCAAAATTAAACGTCTTGTGCAACTAATGTTGCCATTCAGATAATACCAATAAATTATGTGTATCTTCCAAGAAGTAAAAACATTATATATACAAATATGTGTGAGCAGACAAAGAGACAGTTGAGGGGCCATTCTACCCTCTACTGCGCACCACGCAACTGCCACTGCTGCTCTTGAAACACACACAACAAAAAATAAAAGGGGCTGTGTCGTCATGTTTGAAAGACGACAAGCTGGAAAGCTGTAGACGTAAAAAAAGAAGAAAAGGACGAAACACCCGGACTGATCATGAATGTATATCCGATGTTCCAGTGGGTGGTAGAGGTGTCTGGACTATTCTAACTTTTTTTTTTTCTCCAATATACAGAATTGAGACGTTCCTCTCCTGTGTTCTTTTTCTTCGACTAAGTTTTCCAACTTTTGCCATCATCTAGGGTGATTTTCAATATGATCGCAACTACACATTTCTTTGTTTGTTTGGTGGGCCCATGAGCACATTATTTTTGGCGTTGTATTACACGTTTCAACATGGTACAACTTTTTAAGCTGCCTCAAATATTTACAAATAAAATGAACGTGGAAGAAAATATTTCAACGACTAGCCCTGCACAAACACTAATCAATGTACTTATTACCTAGGGACCATATCGAACGATAAATAAATCATAAATAGTTATATCACCGTTACTCTATGTTCGACGATTGTTTTCCTCGATAAGATATTTACAAAAAAGGATTTTCATGACCACAGAATAAAGTGCACGAAAACCAAAGATAATAATATAGTTATGGAAGGAGCGGCTTTGCAGAGGTATCGGAATATTTAGAAGAAAAACAAACTGGAGCATTGGCTAAATTATAAGAGCTGTACCGGACTGGAAGTTCAATATATTCAATGACTCGTCTAATTGACACGTACGACATTCATAAAATATAAAAATTGCCGTTCCGAGTTTTCAATATTTTTCTTCATGAGGAGTTGGAACCTACACGAACCAGGGGCATCAAGCTGTTCTGGGGCTCAAATAAAGAAGTTAATGCGTGGATTGCTTGGCCAGAACTCGACACGAATCAAACCCCGCAGGATGGATGCTGCGATGCAAAGGGTGTGCGACGGATGAGGGAGGACTGCTCACCTTCTCCCGCATGGCGATGTCCGGGCGTGCGCGCGTGGCCCAGCAGCCTGAAACACACACACGGGGCGACCGGGCCGAGGAAGCAAGCAGGGGCTCAGAGTGCGAAGCGAACAGCAAACCTCCGACTTGTGAGATTGAGCCTCGCGCGGGCGGCAGGCTCCTTATATAAAAGCTCGGCCTTCGACGTCCGCCCCCGGAGCCGCCGGCTTCCCCGCCACGCTTTCGAAAACCCCTTTCCGGGGCGGGCAGGTCCCTCCGGGCCTCTCCTTTTGTCTCCAGCCGAGTCAGTGGCGAGTCCGTCCGCGGTCTCCCCGCGGTCGGCGACGACGACAACGCGCCTCGGCGCCCCCTCTCCCGTCCCGCTCTCGTTGGAGCGGAGACGCGGTGCTGACGACCTACGCGTGCCCACCTGGAGCTGTAGGCGACCCATGACGATGCGCAGAAGAAGGGAAGATGCCCTCCGCGGATGCCAAAAGAAGGTTCGCCCCCGAAGAGACGATGATTGTCCGCTAACTGCTCCCGCATCCGCCTGGGTGAGGCAGTCGGGCAAGGCGGACGCGTGGGTACCTCGGAACGCCAGCCAGCGGACATGCCGCCGTCGTTTGTGGCCGGAGGGAATGGTCTCCGAGCTGTGCTCATGAAAAAGGGCATGGCTAATCCGCGAGTGCAGTTTCAGCATGGAACTTGGAGGCGACCCCTGAGGTGGTTCTGTGAGACTCGAGAAAGATCAGCTGTTGAAATGAGAAAACATCGGTTCGGTGGCACGAGTGTATACACCACATTACGGCGGTTCAGTCGCATACGTCAATCCTTCTATTCATTGGAGAAGACCAAACAATGTCCACGTGAGTCTCAGCGCGTGAGTATCGAGGGAAAAATATAAAATTATTTCGACACGCCCTTTTCGGAAACGTTCGGTACCCCAGAATCACCCAACTGATGTGAGTACAAAGAAACGAGTGGCAGCAGTCATCAATTAAATATGTCACTTTTAGGAATTTGTGAAGGTTGAGTACCAATATTTATTTATTGTACGTACCAAACGTCCGATTGAAGGTCTTTAATGGTAGTTGCTCATCGCAATTCAAAAAGCACGAAAAAACAAAAATAACAATCGAAGCACAGGCTAAAACACTAGTGCATATATTTTGAACACTATAAACAAAAACGGCCATCTAAAATAATATATATATATATATATATATATATATATATATATATATATATATATATATATATATATATATATATATATATATATATATATACTGTATGAATTACTTGCGTTTCTATGTTGTAGATGTGATGAAATCTGAACGAGATGTGTACTTACTTTATTGTGCTCCTTGCTGCTATAATCCCTAAGGGATTGAGCAGTACTTTCAAATAAAATAAATAAATAAATATATATATATATATATATATATATATATATATATATATATATATATATATATATATATATATACATGACGGAAGAAAAAACCTTCGGTGAAAACAGCAACAACGGACGATTTATTCTTCGACGTTTCGGCCGGAGTCCGGCCTTCGTCAGGAAGAACTTTTACAGATGAACGCGGGTGGTATTTATACAATGCTACGGTCGAGTCCAAGTTTCAAAAACGGCGGGATGATGGTTGGAGTTTCCAAAGAAGCGTAGGAAGAGTTCCAGATGGGCAAACGTTTATACAATGCTACGGTCGGGTCCAAATTTCGGCGGGGTGACGGTTAGAGCTTTCGTGAGAGGAAGCGTAGTGCAGTTCGTATCCGGGTGAAGAAGCTTGACGGTCGGGGCCAAGTTTCAAGGACGGCGGGATGACGGTTGTAGCTTCTGAAAGAGGGCGCAGGGTGGCTTTGTGTCCGGGCGGGCAGGGGTGACCTGGACGATAACGTACAATAGACGGACGCGCACAGTGCTGCTCAGTCAGCTTACTTGGATACGAACTGCTCTACGCTTCCTCTCACGAAAGCTCTAACCGTCACTTCGCCGAAATTCGGACCCGACCGTAGCATTGTATAAACGTTTGCCCATCTGGAACTCTTCCTACGCTTCTTTGGAAACTCCAACCGTCATCCCGCCGTTTTTGAAACTTGGACTCGACCGTAGCATTGTATAAATACCACCCGCGTTCATCTGTAAAAGTTCTTCCTGACGAAGGCCGGACTCCGGCCGAAACGTCGAAGAATAAATCGTCCGTTGTTGCTGTTTTCACCGAAGGTTTTTTCTTCCCAGTTATATACCCACGCCTTCGGCCTCCCGCCACCATGCCCGTTGTATATATATATATATATCTATTTGTGAGGCCGTTGATAGAGGTTATTTCATGAGGCATGGAGATTCGATACTGCAGGTGGTCTAAGCGACGAGTTCGCTAACCACAAGCTGAGAGCGCGTGCTGCCTGGCCAGCCTCTGCTTCGTCCTCTTCTCTTCTAACACTTCCCCGGGCGTGTGAAGGGCCGGTCCACCGGCAGCCATGTCAATGTCTTTTTGGTGCGTAGAAATGCTTGTTAAGGGAAACATGAACAATGTCAAGTGACTTTGTGCGGCGATCGCGTGGAGTTAGCGTGGAGGCGTCACTGGCTCCACCTCGTAGCTTGTACGGAAAATGCGGTGGAAAATTCGAAATGGACTCACGTATTTCTGCAGCAATGTTTTTGCAATTGCCTCGTTTACGGATCGGTGTTGCTAGACCTTCATCCCCAACTTCGTAAGAGGCTTCGCTGTGAGTCTCCTAGTGACGAGGTGGTTGTTGCTGCTGCGATCGTAGAATAAGAAAGCGTGCAACTTGTCGAGCATCCTCCTGCGTGGCAGATAACCTCTGAAGGATGAAAGGTTTGAGAGTCATGAACGGAGGCAATATCGTGTCCAGCGTGGTAAGGGGTTCGTACGCGAATAACAGATAATACGGTGATAAGCCGGTCGTGGCCCGATGCGCGGAGTAATAAGCAAAGGTCAGATTTGGAACGATAACGTCCCAGTTTTTACGATTTTCCGCGACCTATATAAAAATCATATCCGAGAGCGTACGATTGAGACGTCCCGTGAGCCCACTTGATTGGGGATGATATGCGGTGGTAAATTTGCCCGTTGTGCAAGCCACGCGCAAAAGTTCACCGAGAACCTTAGCAATAAAAGGAGTGCCCCGATCGCTTATTATTTTCTGGGTCGCTGTGCAAAAAGAAATTCGCAACTTCTTGGGTTGTGGCTACTGGACCGCAAGCTGTTTCAGCGTACCTGTTCAGGTGGTGTGCGGCAACAATTATCCACCAGTTGCTGTATTTAGATAAGGACCAATGATTGAGGAAATCCATTCTGATTGTGTGTAAGGGTCGATAAAACGTGGTTAAGGGCCGCAGAGGGCCGGATGACTGTGTTGTTCGGGTCTTGTGCAACTGCCATTGGAGGCATGCGCGAACGTACTTACTGATGGTACGATACATGCCGTTTCAGAAGTAGCTTGAACGTACGCGGAATTACGTCTTCGCAAATCCGTGGTGCGCCGCCGTAGACGCGTCGTGGTTTGCTTGAGTGATGTCTCTTTATAGGCTGCGAGGTACAAGGAGCACCCAGGGAGGTCCACGTGGCTCGTAGTTTCGTCTGTAGAGTACACCGTCACGAACGGAGAAGAGACGAGCTCGCAGTTGAAAGTGCCGCGTGTCATACCCGAGAATGCATATCAGACATTTAACTAATCGTTTTACGTTGGGATCAGACGCTTGAGCCGCTGCAATGTCAACAGTGTCTAAGACAGTAATAGAAGAAATGTGGTCGTTTGGAGCAGGGGATGAAGTGTCACTGGGCAAGGAACAGCGGGACAGCCCGTAGGCTTCGAGAAGGCCTCTTCCGCACTTGTAAACAACGTTGAAGTCGTAGTCCTGAATGTTTAGTGACCATCGTCGAAGACGGCCAGAAGGATCTTTAAGGTTTGCTAGTCAACACAGGGCGTGATGGTCGGCAACGATGTCAAAACGTGTGTCATAAAGGTGCGGTAGAAATTTCGATATTGCTCATATGAGCACTAAACATTCCCGCACTCTGATACTGCGGTTTTGCTCACACTTTGTTAGAGTTCGGCTCGCGTACGCAATGACGCGGGGGCGACCATCCACATTTTGAGCCCGTACTTCCTCGACGCCATATCCATCGGCGTCAGTTCGGATTTCGGTTTCGGCGCCCTCCACAAAGTCACCGAGGATTGGGAGAGACGTGACGGCACCTTTAGGAGATTAGAATTCTGTGACTTGCGAGGATTCCCATTAGAACGTTGTGTTAATCCGCAGCAGCTCGCTTAGTGGTTCGGCGAGATCTGAGAAACGGGGAATCAGTTTTCGTAAGTATCTGCAGAGTCCAAGCAATGCCATATGTCTTTCGGGTTTGGGAAATGGGGAACTCAGCCGCAGCTTGAACTTTGTTTGAGTCTGGGCGGATGCCATCAGAGTTGACTAGATGCCCTACCACTCTAATTTCTCGAGCTGTAATAGTGCACTTTTTTAGTTCAATTTCAAATTAGCGTAGCGAAAGCAGTTCAGAAGTTGTCATAGCCGATGTGGATAGTCTGTAAATATTGATGAAAAAATAACGACATCATCGAGATAGGAGAAACAGATGTTCCAAGTCCATCATTCGCTCGAACGTCGCGGGAGCATTACTTTGTCCAAAATGACTATTAATGCTTGTTTAATGTTTGGACGATGCAATGCATGCTTAATGCAAGTTTAATGTACTGAATAGTCCAAAGGGACTATGCAATACATAACACTTGAACAGACCGTTGGTAGTGACGAAAGCCGTTTTTGGTTTATCACCCTAGGCAACCGAAATTTGCCAACACCGGTCCGGAGGTTTATAGATGAAAAAAAGAAGGAGCCTTGAGGTGCGTCCAGCTTTTCATCGATGCGAGAGAGCGGATAAACGTCTTTCTTGGTGACCGTGTTAAGGCGGCGGTAGTCAACACCAAAACCCCACGAGCCATCTTTCTTCACAAGATCCACGGGGGAGGACCAAGGGCTGTACAACGGCTGGATAACTTTCTTATTCAGCGTATCAGTCATGGCTGGGCAGTATCCGGATACAAATTTATGGCAATAGTATCTTATAGACACTTTCGAGTATCTGCATCTCTGTATCGAGATACATTTGAAAAGTGTATTTGTATCTCAGTAGTGAAATACATTTACAATGTATCACTCGTGTGGCGATACTTTGCCAGACTTAGGTATCTCGTTACATTTGTTGCCCTTTTTAAGATAAATTTAAAAGATAAAAACATACTGTTTGATGCAAGTTGCTTCGAAATTTATAAAATAAACCCGCCCTATACCATGATCCATCTCAACCACCAACATTTAAAAAAAACTGTGGTTTAAAGAAGGTTACTTGCAAGAATAACAAAATCAGCTCCCCTCACAAATCCTTCCACTCTTTCCAATTAGCAGAGCGAACGCTTTAAAGGAGCTGAGTGGAGAAAAAGTACGGCCCTGTTGCCCACACTCCCTACACTATGGGTGACTCAGAAGCTTTTGATACGACAGTTTGAGATGCGCCCTCACGGTAAAACAGGGTTCATTTTGGGCAGACTTCTTTTGTAAAGCATGGTATGCAGTCTTTACCGTTCTGTAACTATATGGTTCAACTGGGGTGACATGTATTTTTAGCGGCATTATTGATAAATAATGAGTTCGAGTCAAGGGGCAGTGCATAAAATGGTACAAAAACAGGAGCACAAGCACAAATTATTATTCGGATTGGCCACGAGCTACACCCTCCCCACGTATCACCGTTCGGGAACAAATGCATTTCTATATGTATCTGTATTCCGGAATACTTTTCGACGTTTTGGCAGAAGTATATCAGTGATATTCCGTTGCATAAAATACAAATGCATCTCAGCATCTGTATTTTGGGCTTAAAACAATGTATCTTAGTATTTGTATTCTCGATTTTTTTGTTTTTTTGAGTACCTTTGTTTAGTTTTGATATCAGTGACATGGCATCGGTTCACTTTACGTTCCATAGGTGAGATACGGTATGGCCTGCTCTTCCATAAACTTGCGTTTCCGGTTTCTATTTTTTTTCTCCTTTATTTGTTTCGCGGATTTTTCTGGATTAGGGACAGAAATAAAGGCTTGCTGCGTGACAGGGCCTCTGCCCCGGTACAGTTCAGCAGTACAGCGCAATAACGTAACAACGATGGCTAAATATAAATAAATGTTGCGATCCACAAAAGCGGTTCAAAACGAGCGAACAAAGCAAAACATTTACCCAACATTGTGGGAATATAGGTTAAAATTACAATTTCACGTATCATTAAATATATAAAAAGCAAAAGCCACAGAACATCGAAAACCGCAAAAACATGCCTCCGTTGAGCAATATAATAAATACGAGTAAGCAACAACATTAAAATCAGCCACAAAACAGCGGCTTTTAAAAAAGAAACAATAACAGATAATCTCTCACACTTCAACATCAAGAAATACGGAATGAAAATATAAACGAAAATTCAAAATATCTATATATAAAGAAACGAACGAACAATCCTGGAATTTACGAAACGTTACACAGATGAAAAAGCAATCTCACTTACCACGAGCATCCTTCTGCAATTATGCAGGATGGGGAAAACAGCTCCGAAAACGCGGACTACGAATAACAAACACGACAGGACAATGCTGTACTCGCAACTGAAGAATGTTAATAAAGGAAATAGAGGCAGAAAAAACATGCACAGTATCTTAAAAGATTGCACACAAACAAAGGGCCACATTTGCCAATTGTGAAGCGTGTCAGTAATCTACATTTCTACCCGTTCAGTACGTGACTTATTTTTTCCCGCAAGAAGGATATCCAATTTGCTGACACATCCAACGAAAGCTCACTAACATATGAATGTCCATGGCACGAATTGTGGAAGGCCTCTATAATCACTCTCGTCACCCCATCCCTGTGCGTGCCCAGAATGGCGACCCTGCCAAAATCAGGCCTACATTTGCAATCTCTGCAGTGAATCGGCAAAAGCCCCCCTACCGCGGCTCCGAGCTGAAACGAATGTTATCTTAATCTATCATTGAAACATATTCCTGTTTGTCCCACATAGCACATCACATGACATCTTTCCGTTACATGACAAAGGGATCCTACACACCACACAAGAAACTCAAGTAACAAAAGGTTGTCTGGGAGCCTGATACACTTTGTCACTTGTGCTTCTTTTGTGGTGTATAAGATCTCTTATAAAAATATTGATAAATTGTTTTATTTTTATCGTGCCCACAAACAACCTCTCGGTTTACAGTCTGGTGCACTAAACATACATGGAGTAAAACCTAAAAATGCAGGAAACAACAAAGTTAAATCAATAAAAGTCATGCAACATTATTATAATGCAAAAATTGATTATTGATTAGTTCACAGACATCCAGTCACGTAGATTTAACATAAACTCCTGAGTGGATAAAAATATGCCGACGTTAAAGATTTTTTAATCATAATCAATTTGTATCCTTGACAATGGGATTACAGTGGACAAGCAAGATGGATAAAAGAGTTGAAATGTTTCGGCTCGGGCGAGAGGGAACATGAAACTCAATAGTTTGTAATGAAGCCGCCGAATTTATTCTGCCATGAACAACTTTGTGAAGGAATAAAAATCTCTGTACTGCCTTTTCAAGGCTAATTTATGCAGCGAAAATTTACGAAGCAATGTTTCGTAGTGGTAAAAACATCTCCTTCCAATGTAGCGGTCATATAAAATTCTTACCATTCGTTTTTGCACATTTTCAATAGCTAGCTCTTGCGACAGAGTCAATGCATTCCAAATGACTGAGGCAAATTCAAGTCGCGATCGAACTAGAGACTTAAATAAGAGTAGCAAGCAACAGGGAGCTGAAAATTGACGACAAATTCTTGAAATCATTCCTAACGTCCTGAACGCTGCATTTACTGTAGCCTAGACATGATTGTTGAAAGAAAGTGAGCTGTCAATATACACTCCAAAGTCCCTAATAAAGGAGACTGGAGGAACTAATACGCCATCTAGATAATATTCAAAACAAATAACATCACGCTTCCTGGATAACACCATTGATTTGGATTTCAAGGGGTTAAGCAACAAGCTGTTTTCTAAACATCATCTCGAAGCGCGACTTAGATCAGCTTGGAGAAGAGAACAGTCGGATAGTGTCTTCACACTTAGAAATAACTTAACATCGTCAGCAAACAAAGGATGTTAGCATTGCCAACACAACAATTTTATTTACAAACAACAGGAACAAAAGCGGGCCAAGAGTTGAGCTCTGCGGCACGCCAGACGTTAAAATAAACTGTTCGGAGAAAATGCCATTGACACGAACAGAATTGTGACGATCACACAAGTAGTGTCATGTAACAGGTGCTATGCGGGACAAACAGGAAGATGTTCGAATGATAGATTAAGAGAACATTCATATTCCCTCGGAGCCAAGGTTGGTGGACTTTCGCCGATTCACTGCAGAGATTGCAAATGTCGGCCTTGTTTTGGCAGGGTCACCACTCTTGACACACGCAGGGATAGGGTCACAAGAAAGATTATAGAGGTATTCCACATTCCATGCCTTGCAAATTCATGTGTTAGTGAATCTTCGTTGTCACTGTCAGCAAGAGACATTCTGCCTGCGGGAAAAAATGAGTCACACAGTAAACGTGTAGAAATGTAGATTACTGGCAAGCTTCGCGGTTGGCGAGTGTGGCCCTTTGTTTTTGTGCAATCTTTTAAGATACGGTGCATGTTTTTCTGTCTCTGTTTCCTTCATTAAAATTCTTCAGTTGCGCGTACAGCATTGTCCTATTGTGTTTGTCCTTTTTCGTAGTCAGCGTTTTCTGAGCAGTTGTCATCATCATGTGCAACGTCAACAAACTGGCCCTGTTCACCACCTTATTACACTTATGCAATTACTTTTAAAACTACAAAAATGTTTATGGAAGTTCACGGACGTATCTTTTCTGTTTAAAGTTTTACTTATATGGAAATTTAACCTCTGTCGCCCTATTTCTTATGACCAGCATCTTTCGTATTAGATTTTGAATATTGTACGTGCTCAACATATTTGTTGGTGTAGTGTAGAGTTTGTTTGAGTGTATTAATTGTAAGAGTTGGAAATAAAACATCTTGGTCTGCCTTGAGCGTAATATATTAAAAAGTAGCTGTGGGCTTACATTTTTGCTGTCTCCTCTATAATTTTAATACATACTTCTGCGTGATAATTGCTTTATTGTAATTACTTGCTGCCGTTCCGCAAACCAAGATGCCATAGCTCATTTTGAAGTAAAATAGGGAGTAGAATAAAATTCGTTTAAGCCAGGTAGGTAGTAACTTTTGTATTTTATAAATGCCTCCCGTAACTGGGAATAGATCAGCTTTGAGCATATTAACATGGGTGAACCATGAAAGGTCCTCAGTAAACCACACCCCCAAAATGTTTTCTCTTTAACTTGCTCCAGCAACGTGCCATCAAATGTTATGTAGATAGTGCTATGATCGTGTTTATTTGTTGACTTAAAAATTACCATACTTAGTTTTGATCGTATTTAGACATAAACGATTGGCTTCTAACCATCTTGATAGTTTTAAAAGACAATCATTGGCTAATGTTTCTGCGAAGTGTTTTGTCACAACCGCAGAAAAAGAATTTGTGTCGTCCTACGTACATTATGAACTGAGTAGAGCCTGGCATTTTCGTCATATCGTTTAGATACACGAGGAATAGCAGAAGTCCTAGAGTAGAACCTCGGGGAACGCAATGTTGTATTCTCATTTTGCTATATGACTTTTTATTTAAGCATACATATTGGTAGCTTTCAGTGAGATAGATTTTAATGAACTTTATGCTTATTCCTTGTACGCCGAATATTTTGTGTTTTTAAAGTAAAATATCGTGTTGTACAGTGTAAAATGTATCTTTTTAAATCCAAAAATACACCAAGTGTGAACAGTTTGTTTTCAATATTTTCTGCAATTTTATCATTTATGTCGGTGAGCGCACATTCTGCAGACTTATCCTTCTGGAAACCATATTGAGCCGGAGCTATCATATGATTTTTTTAAAAAGCTATTTAGTCTGTTGTTGATTACACGTTAGAAAATTTGAGAAAACTGGGAGAACTGAAATGGGCCTATAATTATTAATCAAGGTCTCTCCGCCTCCCTTGTAGACAGGAGTAACTTTGCCATTTTTATTTCATCAGAAAAAAAAGAACAGCGCACTCAAGTATCGTATTTATTATGTGGCCTAATAGAAGGCCTATTATGCTCGCGGTGGACTTATCTGGTAGTGCTTTTATTTCAAAATCATCAGCTGCAACACCATTTTCTAAACTTCCTATTATATTATCAATTTCATTTGGTGTCGTTGGAATAAGCATGATAGATCTCATTTGATTTCTCGCCATCGTTCCTACCGAAGAACCCAGGATAAATTTTCGCTATCTAGATTATGGAACTGTAATTCTATCTAAATTATATCTGGATTTCAGGTTTTTAAAAATGATTCCTTTGTCTGCGATCTGAATTTTTAG
The DNA here is from genome assembly GCA_037355805.1 of Ixodes ricinus. Lineage (NCBI taxonomy): Eukaryota > Metazoa > Arthropoda > Arachnida > Ixodida > Ixodidae > Ixodes > Ixodes ricinus. Next base: position 9,614 of record JAZHYW010013106.1, on the reverse strand, counting down.
TTTCCAGAAGCAGATTTTCAGTTCCATAGCACAGATAGTGAAAAGTTATACTAAGTTTTTCGGTAGCATGCAGTTTTCTGAGCTTGAATTTTTTCCGGAGCACGTGCCTGTGCTAAAAAATGCCGATTCATTTCGTCTGCAAGTTCTGTACCGACGACGCTTACGTTATTTTAAAAGCTATTTTATTCACACTACTGCCTGTTTGCTTCCTGCTCGTTAGACAGTAATCATGTCCCATACTTTTTCGTGGTCATTGTGAATATGCAGAAATCAATTTGGATAATATTCACACCTTGCTTTTCTCAAGTCGGAGTTTAATTTGTTTCCAAATTTTTTAGACTCATCCAATAGAACGGTATCACGATTATTAGTAAAAGCATGATAATTGCAGTTTTTTCCCGTATTCTTTTATACAGTTCGCCAGTTATCCACTGTTTTCTCATTTTCTAGGCCTTTCTTTCCTTTCACGGAGAGGAAAAGCTGCATCATAACAATACTTGAACTTCGACAAGAAGCTTTTATAGTAAACTGTAGGATTCCATTGTTTATAAACGTCAACCCAACTTCCTTACTCTATTAGGCAGTCAAAAGTCCTTAGCATTTTTCATTTATTGTGCGGTACCAAAACTCTTTTACATGCCACGGTTTTGTTTCCTATTTGGAAAAGACCTTATACAGAACATTGGTAGATGGTCGCTAATATCTAATAAGATAGCACTGGCAGTAACATTTTTTTATATCTACGTTAGTGAGGCAGATGTCAAGGAATGTTGCAGCGTCTGGAGTGGCTCTGGTTGCTACTCTTATTATATTGCTACATGCATATTGTTGAATGACGTCTCGGAATTCTTTCGCGTGATGATCGTCCGAAAGTGTATCTACATTTATATCTAAAAGAATAACAAATGAAGCAGATACAAATCCAAAAACACGGCGCGTTTTCAATAAATGCCATAAATTCATACGCATTTCCTGACTGCGGAATATACAAAGCACCAACTACGGTGTTCGATACTTAACAAGTCAGCAATCTATATCATTCATTTATATTGGTTAGATCGCCCATAACCCGGTACCGTAATTTATGTTTCAGAAAGATAGCTATAACGCCAACCCCCTTTGTTTTCTTGGCACAGACTTTCGCACTTGTACCCGTGAAGATATGGTAGTATGTCCTTTTTCATTAAACAGGTTTCTGTTAGTACAATAGTACTAAACTCCACGCTCAAAAACTGCAAATAAATTTTCATATTTTCAACCTTATTTTTAATGCTTCTCGTGTTTAAATGCATTATTCAAAACTGTCCATAACCTTCTTTATTCTTTTCATTGAATGCTTGACAATCAAAATAGTCCCACTCTGGCTGTACGTCTTCCATCATCATGTTCTTGTGTGTTATCCGGAGATTAGTTACGTTTCAGTTTGTTATTTTTTCTACGTCAGATATGCCACCGATTGTGAGAACGCTTGCCGCCTCGTCCTTTCAGGAAAATATTTTCCCTACGGAAGACCAGACGAACTTCCGTCCCAAACTTTTTTGTTGGTAATGTAAGCACCCATTCGCATTTTGTTCGAACTTATTAAATGTCCATTCAGAAAAACAGGGCTACTGTTCCCACCGTAATAATGGTCTTTAGTTGTAAACATGTTTTCTTTTTTTTCATTTCTACAGGATGCTGTTTCGTTTTGTGCCCTGCACTAAGCGGACAATTATGTTCTTTTCTAAAGGTTTAAAGGTGGGCACTCGGTTAATATCCGAGTCTGAAATCGGCTCGTTCAAGAAGTTCCCAATTCTTTCGACAATGTCGTATCCGTCTCCGTTTTTGGGCACACCTTTTATTTCAGCGTTGTTAGAGCGTTGGTACTGCTCAAGCTCTTCGATTCTGTAGCTTAATCTTGGGTTTTCTGTGGTTAGTTCTTCGCTTCTTTTCGTCAGTTTCTGCTCTCTTTCAGAGTACCTTCATTTCGCTCTAAATTTCGTTCACACCATCACAAGTTGCATAATAGGTTTTAACGCTGTCTTCTAAAGTCCTAAGCTCAGCCCTTAGCTTGTGTTTAAGGCCATCAAGGGCCTTCATAATATTCTTTCCTTCTTTTGTCATGTCGATCAGGAAGCCAGTGAACAACACCCGATGGCACGGTACTTCAACGCTTACAAATCAGCAATCCTAAAAGACTAACAATTGTTGGCGTGTTTGAAAGCAGTGCAGGGAGAACTTTCTAGGTTTATGAAATAAAGGTTATTCTCACCTGCAAGAGCAGAGGCGATTAGATAGTTGTCCGATGCGCACTGCTGCCGAACTGAAAGCTCGCCTGGTCTGCTGGTCTCCTCTGTAGCTACTTGTCGTTGTAAGTGGCGCCTTGGTCTTGACCTGTTGCGCCACGAGGGCTGTCTCTGACGAAAGATGACGTGCAGATGCTGTGGTGTTCTTGGGCGCAGTTGGTTCACGTGTGGCCAGGGAACTGCGAGAGCAGAGGTGATTAGATAGTAGTCCTATGCAAACTGCTGCCGAACTAAAAGCTGGTCCGCTATGCTGGCCTTTTTTGTAGCTACTAGTTGTCGTCAGTGGCGCCGCATTGATTTATTCCGCCACTAGGGGCTGTCTGTGACAAACGATGACGTGTAGATCTTGTGGTGGTCTTGGGTGCAGTTGGTTCGCGTGCGGCCAGGGAACTTTGAGAGCAGAGGCGATTTGATAGTCATCCGATGCGCACTGCTGCGGAACTCGCAACCATCCGGCCGTACGAACATGAGAGCCTTGCCGTTTTGTTTAAAACACACGAACGATCGATGTCTGTGGAAGTAGGGAGCGGTCTAAGTCAAGTAAATCGCTATAAGCTCCTAGAAGAATTTAAAAAGCGTACCGTTGTTCAATGGTTAAGCTGCTCATGGTCATCTTAATTGTAGAGTCGGTGGAGCAGCCGGTTTGAGAAAGTGGCGGTGAGAGCTTGGCAAGTGTCTTGAGACAAGACGGCAAGGCTGTCATGTTCGGACGGCCGGATGGTTGCGATATCAGCCTTTCGAGGTAGTATGAATGACTCCGCGGAGGCGTTGGTAACGTGCAGATGAACTCGGTTTTCCAGTACTGCCGACGGTAGAGTACAGCAAAAACAAACCCTTTTTGCATTAAGGTGGTGAGCAATGGCTCACAAATATCGTAAACCAGTTGTTCTCAAGTGAGGGTCCGCGGACCCTTTGGGGTCCGCGAAGGCATTCTAGGGGTCCGCGAAACCCAGCTTCATCAGTCAAGCCCGGCTATAAAAATTGTCTTTTTTTCAGGTTGAGAAGAAACGTTCCAATTTTCGGGTGGGTTGTCTAGTGTATATGTCAATAAGAGAAGTCTACTTCACACTAGCCCACAGTTATATCCATTTAATAAATCGCTCTCATAATTGACCTATATATTCCCTTCCCCTCACCACGAACGGGGTCCTCCATCATCTCCGCCGATCCACAAGGGGTCCGCAAAACAACAAGGGTTGAGAACCACCGTCGTAAACTCTCTGGAAGAGAACATTGGGCTCGAGTGCTATGGTGACAGCAGTAAATGAAAGGATGTATATATCGGCTGTAGCGCCAAGGACGACAGGGTTAAAATTAAGTGATTCGTTCGTATTAGAATTGTTCAAATGCAGCTCGCGCTCTCCGCAGTTAATGACAGCTTAAGTTGACGATAGGAAGTCCCACCCCAGTATTACATCAGCCACGCAGTCAGAGAGGACTGCGAACACGACAACGTAGCGATGGCAGCCAAGGGTTACCGAGAGCATCGAGCAGCCGAGGGAAGGAATCAACTCTCCATTTCCCATACGTAAATACTGTCCAGCTTCCGCCGTCAATACTTTCCGTAAGCGTCGTCGGAAACGAAGAAATACATGATTTGGCGGCGCCAGTGTCTACGAGGGTTACGAGCTTTTGTACATCAATTTTAACAGCAACAGCGGTTGGGCCATTGCTGGGAGGATTTATGTCGTAGTTTGGTTGTGCAGCCTGACCTCCTGTGGTAGCGCGGGCTGCGGGCTTTAGTTTGACGTCGGATTTGACACGACGGCGGCATTGAGGGGCGACACGGAGCGTTCTCTTCGAGGGTATGGAGACGGTGATCGACCTCTGTGGTTGTCAGGCTGTCAAAAGGGAACTGGGGGCCGGAGGTCAGAATAACGGTTGTCGTGATCGGCAGAGTAACTCGAGTGAGGATGAGGGAAACGACAATACTGATAGATATTCAGGCGCCGGGGGCAGTAGCAAGCGATGTGACCGGGTAAAGAGCAGTGGAAGCAGATGGATCGCTGGGCCTCAGTTGTCACTTCTGGACGTGGTGCGTAGGTTGGTGACGTTGGGGAAGCCGGATTTGGACACGCACTTGGGTAAAAGCGTTGCGAATCATGTGGCATAGAGCATAAGAGCGGTGGTGTGGAGTATGCAAATGCATACGCCGTAGTCGACGGAGCTAACGATCCAAGTCATGCACGAAGTTCGTCGTGGAGAACTGTTTGGATACTTTGACCTTAAGGACGGCCTCGTGACACGTCCGGAGGTGCACGAAGCTGGCCGATAAATGAACGCCACACTTCACGAATGATGGTACAGATGAATGTAGGCAAGTTAACGCTGGCAGCAGAGGCAAGCGAAGCTTCTTGCAGGTGCTCGAAGGATGTCTTTGAGAGGCATGCACTTTCCAGCTCGTCGTATTTCTTCCACTCGCCAATGAGCTGCTGGACAGTAGCAGGTGACTGGGGAGCGGCGATGGCTAAGATGTCTTAGGATAGTCCCCTGGATATGGGGCGGATCTCCCTCTGTCAGTTGGGCATCCACTCGATTACAGAGACGGAGAACGTCGTCGACGTAGGCGGTGGAACATTCCGTGGGAGCTTGAAATCGGCGAGCCCCATGGTTTTTAGCGTGCCGCACTTAGGCCCCGTTTCCAGGTTTCGCGGCATCGGCGTCGGCGTAACCAGGCTAAATTTAGCGGGAAAATTGACGTCGCTTAACCTCAACACAAATTCAATTCCGCGCTAAATTTAGCGGGAAAATTAAGTTTCTCAGCTGGATTTAGCGGACAAATTCAGTTTCTCCGCTAGATTTAGCGGGAAAATTGACGCCACGTGACCTCAACACCAATTCAATTCCCGCTAGATTCTTTATTAAACGAAGCTTCTTGCAACTAAGGCGAGTGGTTGTTACGAGGGACCTTCGACTTACGAAAGGTTAAGTATTTTGATTGGTCAATGAACAGTGAATCTGAGAGCATCAAGAAATAAATCTTCATGCCTATGTTCTTCCGTCTAGACTCAAGGAGGAGAGGATTAGACAGCGTACAGCCCTGTTAGCAAATCTAATCGATGATACACAGAAAAAAAAGCGCAAGGCTAGTCGTAAGCGTTCCAGATTAGGAGTGAGGGTTTTAGAGCGCAGCACTTAGGCGCCCGTTTCCGGCTTGAGCGGCGTCGCCGTCGCCATCGCCGTCGACTTTGACGTGAGCGTAACCGCGCCTTGCATTATGGGAAACGTCCCATAATGCAACGCGCGGGTGTCACTCGTGAACCGCGCGTTGCATTATGGGACGTTTCCCATATTGACATCACACGTGACGTCACGTGTGACGTCACGAGGGTCACGAGTGACGCCATGAGGGTCCGGCGCGTTGCATTTAGGAAAACGTCCCATGATGCAACGCGCGCGTCACTCCGCGACCCGCGCGTTGCATCATGGGATGTTTCTCATAATGACGTTACACGTCACGAGGGTCACAAGTGACGTCACGACGGTCACCAGAGTTACGAGTGACGTCACGAGTGACATCACGAAGGTGTAACCGCGCGTTGCATTATGGGAAACGTCCCATAATCCAACGCGCGGGTGTTACTCGTGACCCGCGCGATGCGTTATGGGACGTTTCTCATAATGACGTCACACCTGACGTTGCGTGTGACGTCACGAGGGTCCGCACGTTGCATTATGGGATGTTTCCCTTAAGGACGTCGCATGTGACGTCGCGAGGGTCACAAGTGACGTCACGACGGTCATGAGGGTTACGAGTGACGTCATGAGTGACGTCACGTAGGTCACTCGAGAAGGTCACAACGAAGGCAACGACCTTCACGTGACCTTAACGAGTGACGTCACGAGGGAGAGGGAGAGGAGGAGAAGGGGAGGAGGAGGGGAGGAGAATAAGAGGAGGATGGAGGAGGGGGAGAGGGAGGAGGGGAGGAGAGGAGGACAATGAGAAGGGGAGGAGAGGGTACGGAAAGGAGGAGGGGCACACCCTCCTCTCCGTACCCTCCCCTCCTCCTCCTGAAAAGCTGCACTCTCTAACTTCGCATTACAGGAAGTTGTAAACGTCTTTCATTTTTTACGTGTTTGACCCATACTTTAGACACATACTGCAACAGAGGGTGAATCAGCCTTTTGTAAGCGAGCAGTTTGGTTTGAGTGGTTGCTGATTTTAAATGGCGTCGTAAAGAGGTAGGTCTTGTATTAGCTTTCATAACGACATTTGTTACACGTACATGCCATCGAATATCGCCTGTAATGGCACCATTAAATTATGCGTAACTATCTACTCTTATTTCATTTCATTTATTTATCCTTAAAGGTCCTCATTCGAGGACAATACATAAGGGGCGGGGGATCACTCACATATCACTCACAATAAAGACACACTGAGGTAAAAAATACACACAATAGGTTAAAACAAAGCAAATATAAACGCAATTAATGAATAACACGCACTCATGCATAATCAATTAGTGCAAACATGGAGCATACATCGAAAAAAAACACACACACTCAGGCAAATAATTACTTTCCCAGATGCAAGACTAAACAAGCGCGGAATCCGGCCGGGCTCATGATTGAGGCTAAATTCTCCGGTAGAGAGTTATATTCGGAAATCGCTAGTTGAAAAAGAAGTTATTAAATGCGTTAAGTGATCCAGAGATTCGTTTTACACAGTTAGAGCTTGTTAGTATGCCGGAAGACCGGGGAGGAGGTTGCAACAAATTTTCTCTAATGTACGGATGATAGTGCTATATTTTATAAAAAAGCAGAGTCGTGAACATTTGTGGCGCGTCGCTAATGAAGCTAGGCCCAAATGGGACTTCATGGCCGTTACGCTTTCGGTGCGATCGTATCTAGAAGGATGTAGCGAGCGGCACGATTTTGAAAGGCTTCAAGCTGGGTGACAGCTTAAGCTTGATGAGGGCTTCATATGGAAGCGGTGTATTCAAGTTTTGGTCGCTCGAATGTTTGATACACAATCATCTGCGCACTTTAGACGAAATTGTGTATGGCAGATCTTTGATAAAAGAAAAGTAGAGGGCCGAGAACCTAGCCTTGGGGAACTCCAAACGTAACGTTGCATAAGCCAGATTCTAGGTTGTTTTCGACTGAAAACTATACGCGAGAAGAAAACAAAAATTGTTAATGCATAAAATGACGCTATCGTTAATAATAAGTGCGGAGAGCTTTGTTAGTAAACGAAGGTGCGGGACCCGATCAATGGCCTTCGAGAAATCTGAAAGTATCGCGTCGGTCTGAAGATGAGCTTCGAAGTTTGCATGTATTTCGTAGGTAAATTCTAGCAACTGGGTCTCGCATGAAAACCCGCTCCTGAAACATGGGGATGGTAAAAAAAGAAGCGGTTTTCATCAAGATGAAATATGTCACGAGTATGAATGATATGTTCAAGAGGTTTGGCTGGGATACAAGTTAACGATATGGGTCTCTAGCTCGAGGACAACGAACGATTACCGTGTTTGAATACCGGATTAACCTATCCTACCTTCCAGTCAGAGGGAAGACATCCGACTGCTAACGAGTGGGTGAATAATAAGGCTAGTAACTCACTGTATATGTCTTTCGTACTCTTGAAGATTTTGGAAGAAATGTTATGGGGTCCGGGGACAATGAGATTTTGACGCGATCGATAAGTCCGGCAATACCGGCGGAGGAGATATTATAGGAGTCATCGTATTATCACAATCAGGGAGAACTGTTGAAATGTTCCAAGGGCTCTCGCAAATGAAAAGAGAAGCGAAGTACTGGTTCATTACTCAAGGGCAAAAGGTTTCGGGGATAGGGCAGCCAAACGTTTTTGGGATTACATTGCATGAGAATGGGTAGGTCTCTATTGAAATATTTATGCTTTGCTACTTTTATCTGGCGTTTGTATTCTTTAAGAAAATCGCAGTAGGAGTCCCATGCTCGCACAGAGCGGTTTTGTTTTGCTTTTCTGAAGAGGCGGTTTTTCTTGTTTACCAGAAACCTGATACCAAGTGTCCATCTTACAAATATCTTGGCGTTCACTTATCCGGCGATCTTTGATGGAACACGCATATAACACACGTCCTGTTTAATGCTAACCGCTCTCTTGGAGCGGTTAGCACCATCATCAGTGAAACAACTAGCCTACACTACACTCATAAGATCGCAACTTGAATACGCGTCATCCATCTGAGGACCATAGCTTCCTTAACAGTTCATTTGCAAGCCTCTGCACCTGATGTAAAACCGGGCGAATGACCATAAGCTTTCGCAAAACCGTCTTAATGTATTTTTCTGTGCGTACACTCCCTTCCATGTTCACATATTCATTCAACGGCTACACACTGGAAAAAGTTCCTTTATGCAAGTACCTTGGTCTTCTTTTCTCGCAAGACATGTCTTGGTCAAAGCACATCAATTCCACCTGTTACAAAGCACTTAGAAAATTCGGCTATCTTCAACGTACCCTAATGTTGCCCAGAAACCAAACTTCTAACATATAAAACACTATCTCCAGTACGGTTCTATTCATTTGAAATCTCTGGAAACCATCTGATATTAACGGAATCAAATCAGTCCAAAAGAAAGCAGCACGTTTTAGTTTCCGTCGCTACGGCAGAGATTTTTCCCCGTCCTCTAACCTATCTACTTTTAGCTTAAGTCCTTTTTCCAATAGTCGCCACACTGAGAGCCTTAAAGTCCTATACGGTCTGGTTAACTCGCCGATGTCTCACCTCATTAGATACATACGTCAGGTTTCACATAGCGTCATAACAAGGAGCCGCCATCACCTAAACATTTCCCCGTTTGATGCACGCACTGACATGTTTCAATATTTTTTTTCCTAGATCAATTGAACATTGGAATCTACCACCCAGTAACATCCGTTCATTACATCCAGACGAGTTTCTGTGTGGTTGACAGTGGTTAATCTCATTTTACGATGTTATATTAATTTTTTTCTGTTTTATCCAATATTGAATTTTGATCCCCCCCTTTCCTGCAAGAGCCCCTACGGGGTTGCAATATCTAAAAATAAATCAGTAATATGCTATCAATTCTCGATTGATTGGAGCGTAATTTGCCCTGTTGAAATCATGCATCGTTTTAGAGCTAGGCTTCTTCCGATTTGTGGGCAGAGCTAGGGTGACTTGCAATAGCATATGATCACTGAAACGGTTACTATAGTCGATACAGAAAACAAGACCGGGTGACGAGGAGAAAACAAGATTCAGGATATCGTTTATTCTAGTCGGTGAGTCAACCATTTGTGATAGGTTGAACATTAAATATAATTCAAGAAATTTTCGCAATTCCCTTAGACCTTTAGACGAGAGGATTGACCAG
>JAZHYW010013104.1:0-32739 GCA_037355805.1 Ixodes ricinus | reverse complement strand
AGACATAAAGAACCTCTGTTATTCGCTTGAACCTAAAACTTTACACAGTCATGTTAGTCATTTTTTGAAAAATAATCTTGTGGGGTTTCAATCAAAGTCCAGAACCACTGTGTCGGATGTCCTCAGAATTTTAGAATTATACCTACAGGCAACAGTGTGAAGTACGATGATAAAAACTTTTATCAGAAACAAAGATTATGTATTGGTTCGGCATAGCCCCAGTTGTTTCGGAGATTTATCTAGGTCTTTTAGATATACTACTTCAGGGTTTCATTCAAAACGTGTCTCTGGATGACGTCCTTATAAGACGTTATGTGGACGATATCTTGGTTTGTAGAATTGATCCTTCGCTGTCCGCGTCGCTAGAAAGCTTCGTGTATGAAGGTGCTCAAGAGCTGCAGTTTTCAGTGGAAAGGACGAAAAACGATCAACTGCAGTTTTTAGGTATTCAGTTGAAAACTCCGTTTATGTCGTGTTGGCACTATGGAAAACTACATCAAAACCACTCCTTCCTTTTAGTGTCTGCCATTCGAAAAATGTGAAGTCTGGCATTGTACGAAACCATGTGAGGAGTGTACTGAACAAATCATGGTCGTATTCCATTGAGTCCTCACTACAACGCCCTTTTGACCATATTATTGCACCTGGCTATCTGGAAGGATATGTTTTCGAACAGTTGTTTCACATTGTTTCCTTTAAAAAGAAGAGTCAGGGGACTCCCAAACCCACCAAACACGCAGTTTCCTCTTTTCCATCGCATCGCCTACAATCTGAAATCAGTTGGCAACCATTACGGTATCGGCACAGCGTTTAAGAATGATTTTAGGCTAAAAAGATTGACACCGTTTGTTTCCGCGAAGGCTTCATATACAAAACATCACAGAGAAAAAGATGGCAATTGTGTGTCGGATGCCGTCTAGAGAATTCCTTTTGATTTTAAAGTCTGCTACATAGGGCAAACCAAGCGTTTCCTCAATGACAGGTTAACCGAACACAAACGTTGTGTTAAAAACAAAAACCCTACTCAGAATTGTCAAAAGATGTTATTGAGGGTAAGAATTGTGTACCGCTTTGCGAGTCCACCTCAGTTATCTTAACCGAGAGAGATGACTACAAACGGTGAGTAAAAAGTGTCTATCATTAATCATGGTGATGAGGTTAATACCCCGTCTCTCAGTTTAAACACAGAGTTAAGAAGATTTCTACAAATCTGATCGCTTTGTTTCGTTCTGGAGCAAGGTCACCCACCAACCTAAGTGTCGGCATGTTCCTTTGTTAGCCCTAGGCGTCTATCTTTTTGAGTTCTTTCATTTCTTTTGTGTTCGTTTGGGTAATTTAATGGTCGCGGTTTATGTCCACGGTCCTGTTGGTTTGTTCCGGGAAAGAGGGGATCTAGTTTTAGCGTATCTGTAATGGGTGTTCTCACTTTCTATCTTTTTTCTTTTGGTTGGGAGGCGGGGGGGGGGGGCAGCGAAACTCCATATAAACACGAACTTCTGTTAAATAAAATGCATCTGTGTTTGAGACTCTGTGTGTTGTGTTGTCCTTCGTCCTTTCTCCAGTTTCCGGGGTTTGCCTTAAATTATGTGCAAACTTAACCAGCTCGTTTACGCCCCAACGTTTTGTTTGCTATGTGTTGCACGGAATATTTTATGCATTTAGAAACCGCACTTCTGGGGCGCACTTGCTTACATACGCAAATATGAAGACGTTAGAAACTAGGGCAAAAATTAATAGATTAAAAACTATCTATTTCGTTATCCACGGCAAGTTTAATATTCGCATTGAAGAATGTACCACATTTTCATCCACCGGATCGGCAAGGATCAATCACAACAGATCAGTCCAGCAATACAGGCTTAAACATAATGTTTTCAAATATTCATTTTTTCCCCGAACAATTCAAAATTGAAATTCACTGCCAAATGAAATTGCCAAGCTTTCATCACACACCAAATTTTGATAATGCGCTTCATCAGATAGATGTTTGATCACAGTTTTAGTGTGTATTTACAATGTATATATTATTATGAAAACTTCCACTCCTGCTACGGCTTTCAACTGATACACGTGTTTTCGGTTAAAAAATAAGTAATTAAAATAAATATAAAAATAAAAATTCAGAAAGCGCATCCTGTTATTGAGTTAGCTCTCTATTCGGAGAAAAAATACCTAAACACAAGTGCCACATCATGTCGTCCTCTGACTTCCTGCAAGTGTTGGCTGTATAAAATGTTAAGCAAAAGCAGGTCATGCACGAGAGAGCGGAAACTTTGGGTCTATAATAAAAGCTATCGCTCAAGCTCATCAACTTAAAAATAAAAGAGCATCCTGTTTTTGTCGTTTCGTTCTATTCGGATGAGGACTCTAACTACAAGGGTCATATATCTTTGTCATAAATTCGCTTTCCTCCGTGTGTTGTGATTATCAAAACGAAACAAAACAGGTATTGCATTAGAAAGGGAAAACTTCGGTTTTATAAGCAAGGGTACCGCCCTGGAAATCCCATAGCAGCCGCTCGGTGAGAGCCGCCATGCTTTCTGGAATTGCAGCCAGTGTTGCTCGCGGTCTTTGGGCAATTTCGTACCCGTGAGTTTATCTTTCATTCAATAGCCAAAATTATTTCTTACAGCGTCATCTGGTGTCTGGCACATCTCTTCGAAGAGCAAACATAATCATCAATCATAAGTTCGTTTAATAATCTGAATTCGATACTCGAATAAGTTGACTTCTGGATTTCCTCCTATTACATGTTCAGAACGGCAGTGTCGGTTGCATTAAATGGCGTTTACTGAAATTATGCATTAAATCAGTAAATGGTAGGTTCATCTTGCACTATATGAAATTGACATTTCGTGCACCGGTGCAGTTCACACCCCATGTGAAAAGAATTTGACTAGAAGGTCGTAGGAATGAAGAACACTTTCAAATCCGTTTAAGAATGAGCCTTATGCCGCACACTTACCAACAGAAAACAATAGCGACGAGGTAAAATTCAGTTTTATGCATGTGAACGTTAGAAGTTTACGTAAACACTGGGTCAAACTATTGGCTCTATCTTCTGGAAGAGTGTCCTCCTGGACCCCCTGTTATTAAGCAAAATTAACTACGCAAAGTATAAGTGAGCGGCATTTACCTTAGTTAGTTCGCGTTTGTACTTTTTGCGCCGGCAAGGAAGAAGGGAGTATATTTGATGGTGATTGTTAATGATGATCGTTTGTCTGAAAATTATAATGTTTCCTTTGATCACCCAGACATTTGTGGAAGTTCTGTTCATAAACGCTTGATCTCATGCATTGTATGCGTGGTCTATCGGCCGTCTAATTCAAATAAAGCATGTTATGTGATGAATTATCAGTATTATTGCGCCAATTTGATTACAACAAGCACACCATACTGACTGGGGATTTCAATATAGATGTTTTAAATAAAACAACGTATGGATTCACCAAATGTCTGAACACACTCTCCTGCTTTGGCCTCGAGATTTAATACCCGACTACACGCAAGAGGAATATTACGGGGAGCACAGTCACCAAGTCATGTATTGATCACATAGTAACTAGAATTAGCATTATTACTCTAGTTCTTACTGTAATTAAACAGAAGGTAGCAGACCATTATCTCAAGCACGTTCCATATTGAGTGCAAGCCCAACAAACGACACATCCATTAACAATACATTTAAAACAGTCATATCACAAAGGTAGACATTCTAATCAGCATCTGTGACTGGAATTCATTATTGTTACGCAACCTTGTCACCGCTGAAATATTACTTGTAGGCAATTTTAAATGGATATATAAAAAATCATTCAAGAAGATAAGCTAGTACCTAAATTTAGACAACGAACAATATTACATAATAAAATTTGCTCCAACGAAAGAAAAAGCTGGGATGCCGTAAATGAGATGATTGGCAGAAAAAATAAATAAAACATTAACGTTAATCTCAAGGAGAACTTCTCTGCCCTAACTAACAATTCGGAACGAGTGGAATATGCTTCTACAGTGTCATAAGTTCTGTACAAGGTAGCATAGACATGATGAACCGGCGGATCAAATTGATTGCTTTAAGTCCGCAGATTTACCAAAAATAAATTAGCACAACCTTATCAATATACGTGATTCCATGTCATTTGCGAAATAACCTGGAATATATTAAACTTGTGTTCGGGATATTCGCTCTAATTTTTTCAATAGCAAAGTTGCGATAGTTGACGATTGTATGACGACTGGAAAAATTTTCGAAGGGTCAACAAAATATTGGAAGAAAGACCAATATATAAAAATGACAATAAGGAAGTAGTTAGAAAAATTCGAATAATTGCGAAATTGCCAGCGATTCCTCAATCTAGAAAAATGGATTCAAATAGGTGTGATTGTTTTTTGTGAAACTTTTCGTTCATAAATAAAGCAAAATATGGCTTCAGGTAGCAAAATTAGCCCGATCTCATTTCTAGACTTCTCAAACTGTGTGAATGAAAGGCTTGAAAAACATTGAGTAGCGATTGCGTTATTCGTAGATTTGTCCAAGGACTGTAACGCCATAAATCATATCTTTTTTGAAAATGTGAATAAGCATGGCTTCAGAGGTCCGTTTGTAAGTTTTTTTAGTGACTACATTACGAATAGGTTTCAGAAGGTAAAAATTGCAAATAGTGTAAGCAAAAATGGCGAATGAAATGCTCTGTACAACAGGGTAGCACGTTAGGCCCAATGCTTTTTTTATATTCATGTAAACAACTTTGGATTATTACCGTTGTTTACTTTGGATTATTACCTATAATTTTTAGGTATTCAGACGAGACCGTTTTATCATTAACGCACGTCAACTACAATCAAGTTGTGTATCTCTTTCAGGAGGATATAGATTTGTAACTTAATTGGTCTTAGAATGTTTTCATATAAGTGAACTTCAATAAAACTTAATTAATGTGCTTTCGGAATCCTCATAACAGTATTACACTAACACCAAAAACATATATATTCACCTCGAAGATGATAAAAATATCTGCAGTTGTATACCCTTGTTATATAAATTGAAAGTTAAATATTTAAAGGTAATGCTTGATCACAACTCAGTCGGAAAGAACAGCTACAGTTCATTACAAAAAAAAAAAAGAACTGCGAGTAATATCCGCGTGTCGTTACAAAGTAAGGAGTACATCTGGTGTAAACTTGAGGTGGACTATTTTTTATCATTAGGCGAATTAATTATGCGGTGTGGAATTACGGTGTACGGGAATTGTTACGTTTACAAGACAAACATGGGGTTTATTGAATAATAAAACATATTGTAACATTTCTTATATCTCAGTTTACGAGAGCTTAGAACTTGAAACAAAATTGTTGCCATATATAGATATACCATCATTCGATCAATTTTTTTAAATACGTGACATTCAATACTATTATGTTAGAAACAATTTTAAATCTGAAGTAAAAAAAGTTGGGGCTCCAATCCACGCTGTGAAGGTGGTTGGTCAGTGAAGCTGTGGTATCACCTGCAACGATTGCCTACTGCACTATACGAAATGCCGCCGCCGGTCGCAGCACGCTGCCACTGGTCGTTTGTCGTTTCTTTTCCCTTTGCCGCCCCTAGTATTTACGCTGCTCCTCGGGAGCCCTAACTATGCCTGGTCTATTCATCGCGGTGCTGCAGCAACGATGAAATCAGTTTATGTACTCCGTTTCATCTTGCGTTTAAGCGCAGCGGATGTTACGAGTCATCGGAGCCAATCGGAGGCCGTGTGAGTGTCACGTGACCTCACTTCAGACGAGGCCTTCGAATGACGTCAACCCCTTTCGAAGCAGCTGCAAACCTAATCTTTACCGGAACGCGCGGGAGGGTGTTCCTATTGTTCACACGCGCCTTATCACCGATCATGTGGTTTTGATGCTTGTTTTAGTGGTGCTTGTTTTGTGGTTTTCTTTATTGAAATGGATACTGAACTGCATGCGTGATTTCAAAGGAGAAGTGCTGTTTTGCCTTCAGTTGTTTGCCGGGAGTTCTTTGCTTACAACTATACGAAAATTTCCTTGGCTGGTAGAAGTATACAGCTTCGCTGTAATAAGACCGGCAGCGTACAGAAAGGCTCATAAAGTTATTGAATGTAGCTTTTTGTCGCTGCCCCTCCGCTGTCTTGAAAAGAAAAAAATGTTATGATGTATTATTGTCTATAAATATTAAAATATAAATTAATTACGGTAAAACGAAAGACGGCACTAGACGTCCTTATTTTTTAACACTTCACCAGAATCATTGTTTCATTTCTCTTCCATTTGAGTAAAAACGAATGTCTGTGAATGCTGTCATAGGTTCTCAAAATAATCATATAATTACTTCATTGTAGTCCTTCTGTCACATCAGTATTATTATCACAATAATTCTACAATAATTTGTTTTGTTTATATCATTTTTGCTTATGGTATTGTATAACAATATATTATTTTATTGGCTGCCTGGTTCCAGATGCAAGCATTTTTTATTTTATGTGCCAGTGCCTTTCAATATATATTTTCATGTGAAATAAAATTACTAATATTATTACTATTATGAACAACAAATTGTTTAGGTGCTTTTCTTCGCCACTCACGTACCTCTTCAATCAATTCAGCGATTGACGGGTGCCCTTGAATACTAACAGCTTTGAAGTACAAACTTCCATCATAATACATTAAGAAAGGAACAAGCATTACGTATTTTAATACCTCAAGGTGTTTATTCAGGTGCAATTTTTTTAACTCACGTGAAATAGCATAATAAACTTCCTTAACGCATTCAATGCAAAGCGCTTTTGCAGGCAGTTTGAAATACTACGAGCATAATGTAAGCAAGTAACCAAAACATGTCACGAGCCGATTGCACTTCAACAGTTGGTGTTGACTTAAGGCATATTTTCTTCAACAAGTGTGCATCTTGGTATAACTTAGCACCTGATTTTCCTATCCCAATAACAGTCACGTGATACTGAAACTATCAAGACTGGTGCCACCTGCAGTAGTGCATACGATTTATCATTCCTCATGGGAAGATAAGCACTTCTGCCGCCATGTATACTGCACTGCAAAATCAGATTTATAAGCAAAAACGTTTGGTTCGAAGCCTCCAGTTACGGCAATTGAAGCCGAATACAATATCGCAATGCACGTGAACACTGCAAGGCTATCGATTCTTTTTTAAGAGTACAGTCATGGACGATATAAACCAGACTATAAAAGAACACTTCGTTGTTTATCTTAGAGCGGCGCACAATATTTGTTTGCGTAAATGTTGTTGCGCTGCACGCAAGAGCCCATAAAAAAGAATAGATACGTACTGTCAACACCGGAGGGTGACTCCGCCCAGCCAATTGTTCAGTGCTCACAAATGAAGTAATTGATTATTTTAAAATCTTCCGCACATTTCGTATAATACGTTGTGTTGCTTGTCTTTAATAATATTTTATGTGGCATGCTGTTCTTATGATTCATGCACAAGAAAATACTAATTTGCATAATTTGCATGACTCCGTCTCCAGAAAATTATCTTTCTTTCTAATTTTTAAGCACCCCAACGGGACACGAACGAAAAAAAAAACCTGGACGACACAAACATTGACGTGTCGTCCAGTCTCTCTTTTCGTACGTGTATAGTCGAGCTGTTCCAAGATGAATACGTACGAACTCCTCCAATTATTCACTCTATCCGTTCTTCGCAGAACATGGGAAAAATGTTTGCAGTACGTTTGCCTAAATACGTCAGAATCTCAGAAAGAATTTTCAGAATGTCACGGACGACACATCGTCGGACCAACTGATGACGTTTTTTAAGACTACAGGCCAAGTATGTTTTTCAGTGAGATGCGCTGGTGAAAGAGGAATGCTCACATGCGATAAACCGCGCTACCTTTTCCGAACAGACATTCCTGATTCTTCAAAAAGAAACTTTTGGTGAAGGTGTCGAGTAGCACTTGCGTGTTCTAGTTTTGTTGTACAAAGGATTTTGGCAAGCATTTTAATAGGCGGAGAAGTGATTTTTTTCTATAAGCCAAGAGTGTTATTGGAACTTGAAATAACGTTATCTATGTGATGACACCCGTTTAGCGATTGTAAGGAACGAACGCCTAAGTGCTTGTAATCAAACACCCTGTTAACGTTGCGTGTTAAAAGAAAATGCTAGAAAGACAAATTAACTGATTTTGTAGAAATTTTCATGTATTTGCAATTCGAGATATTAATGTTTATCAGCCAATCAGAGCACTTACTTGTAATTCCATAAAAGGCACCTTGCCATCATGTATGATCGTGAAGCAGCCAAAAGAAGACAAAGATGACCGCGGAACCATGCAAGAGAACAGAGCTCGAGCGAAAATTCCAAGACGGCTGTCGACCAGAAGGCCCATCTATTTAATTGTCATTAAATGATTTTATAAATGGTGACCCGGTCAAAGCATCTTCCCCTTCATCAAAGCGCTCATGGCTACCGATTAAGATCCTTCATCCTTCATCTCACCAATGCGTCTACCCTTCCAAACTATTGGACTGGCGATCCGGTGATATGGTTCGCTCATGTCGAAAGCCAGTTCTCCACCTACCGTATCACGTCACAGATCCGTATGTTCCAATACGTGGTCGCCACTCTTCCACCAGAACTGGCGACCAAAGTACGAGATTCGGTTCTCGCCCCGCGTGCGACAAAACCCTTCTCCACCTTGAAGACGAAACTGCTGAAACGAACGTCAGAAACCCAGCAGCGCAGCCTACACCAGCTCCTAACAAGTGAAGAACTCGACGATCAAACACCCGCGATTGATCCGACGCCTCCAACAACTTCTTGGTGAAGGGCCGCATCATTCGACACAATACTATTGGAGGAGTTATCTCTCCAGAGATTGCCTACCTGCATTCGCATGGTGTTGACGACGGCGTCGAACCTCCAGTAGCCCGCTCGGGCACAGTTGGCCGACCCGGTTATCGACGTGGCCATACCACTGATAGCAGAGCTACGACAGACGCAACAATCTCCAAAATCCCCTGTGACGACAGCATCGCAAGACCTCTCCACGGAGCTTTATCAGCTCCAAGACTTTTTTTTTAATCGAGAATTGACAGAACTTAAAAAACAACAAAAAAGCGCAGTTGTCATTTTGCTGCGTTTTCATGCCGACGGCAGCTGTTATCAAAGAAATATTATAATTGTTTCTATATATATGGTGCTTTCATCACCAAAGGGTCTGATTTTAGATGCTAATTAAAATATCAAGTGATTGGATATATTTTTAAATCAAAACTGACCAAAGAAAGCTGCATCGGGTAATGCCAGGCGACACTGAAAACTAAGGAAGATATCTATCGATTTGTACAGAAATACTTCTATGAAAAAGACATTGAGCACACCAGTCAAGAGTGCCTGGCTCAGTGCGCAGACATGATAGCCTTAGGAGAAGAACACAATATGGACAGTATCAAATTATTACGCAATGTCGATGAAAATTACGCTAGTTTGGTCGTTGTTGTAAGTGCGGACGTGAAGATTATTGGCGAATTCGGACAGCTGGGCAACACATAAGCGGTCTTTTGAAGTTTCATATTTGTTCGTAAACATAAAGTAGAACCGACAGAGATGAACTATAATGCGCGTATACATGACGTGTTCCATGAGTGTGCAGGGTCGACATTTTTATTATCGAAACTGGTCGAAAGGGCTAGCTATTAAGATTATAATTTGATATTAGAAAACTTAAAATTATGGAGTCTTTTTGATAGGTCTGTTGGAGATATAAAATGTTTGCATAGGTTAATTCATGGTTTCATAGGTAGCCCAACCCTTCTTGCTTCTTTAAACTTCCGCATTCTCGTTATTACAAATTCTAGAAATGCTAAAGTTTTAAGAGCGCAGATCTCAGGCTCTCCTTTCCGCGTAGAGCGGCGTCGGCGTCGCCGTCGGCGTAACCGCGCGCGTTGCATTATGGGACGTCACAGACCTATACACTAATTGAATTCCCCGCAAAATTTAGCACAGAAACTGAATTGATGTGTAGGTGTGTGACGTCCCATAATGCAACACTGCGCATTCAGTTTCCCCGCTAAATTTAGCGGGAAAAGTGACATCATATGACCTCAACCCCAATTCGGTTTCCCCTCTCAATTTAGCGGGGAATTGAATTGGTGTTTGTCGCGAACTCGAAAACTCAGGTTCAAATTTTCGAGCAGCCCATTAGAATCTCAACAGGAGATGCGATATTGAATTCCGATGTGGAGAATGAACTAGCCTTAGAAAATTATATAGAAAAATTAAGATTTAGCATGCTACCTCGTTGTAGAAGGTGTTCAAGGTTGTTTAAATCTACGACGGGCGTGCTGTAAACTAGGGCGTACAGAGCTGGATATCAGGACACAGACACTCGTATGAGGAGTGCGGAGAGGAGGAGACGGCTGAACACTTGATAATGTGAAGGACTTCAAGGCGAGCGAAGGCCGGACTGGCTTAGTCAAGGCATTGGAATTTAAGGCCAATTTAAGGCAGAAGAACAAAATAACAGAAAGGGGAGATATAAACAATCAAACAGAGGTTATCAAACTTGTACCGCAGGTCAGAATGTTAGATTAAAAAAAGTATTGTATTATTTTCTTCTCAGTTAGTAGGGCACAAGGTTCGCGTATTCAGTTCCAAAGTGGGTTTTCCACGGCACGAATTGTATTATCCAGATGTAGTACTATTTAAAGGTATATTCTTGATGGCTTGTATGTTACGTAAAGGTCAAATGTTGAAATTGAAAATAGCGTGTAGGAAGTGCAATTTTTTGGTCAACCGTATGTAGTACTTCTACTGTGCCAGATTGTGGGCGGTACTGTAACCCAGCTTACGACATAGACGCCGGAGAACTGTGTTTTGTATCCCCTAGCCAAACTAATGAGGCAGACCAAGACACCATTTCCGCAAGCAAATAGCTTCCCCCTGTGCCATTTTCCCCTCTTTTCTTGACAACACCAAACAAGCAAACAACTGTCTAATTTAATCGGCGGGATTGGAAGTATAAACAACGAGGCGACAGATTAGCGACAAAATTCGGTGTTATCCACGCTAGTTCCCTCCACTGTAAGACAGCTTTATTCTCGAGACATTTTCACATTGCCTTCTCCTCGTCCTAAAATATGTAGTATATATCAACTCTCTTTTCTATTTTCTCTGACCCTTTTTTAGCAATAACACATTACGGGTGAGTGGCTCAGGTCATACTTTTATTCCCAAACAAATAAAACATCCCCCCTCCCCCCATCCCTGTTTCTCAGTTCTCCACGTTGCTCTAAGGTGTTTTTCCATAATCGATGAAATAAAACCGCGAATCGAACTGCTCGAAAGCATGTTGTACAGATTTGAAAGCCTCCACGCATTTAACATATTTTTTTTTATTACAGTGCCTTAATTTTGATTTTAAGCATCGTGACCCCTTTTTGATAGAAACTTAAAACAGCACCCAAAACACGACCATGTAGCGAATAATGTCGAGGCCTTTTTTATTATATGTTATTTATTGTTATGATTAAAGTTTTCCCTGCGTGCACATGTGTTTTTGTGTAAAAAAATACTTCTAGTTGCACGTGCCTGCCTGTCAGGAATAAATATGTAGTCGCGTATGGAATCTGAAAAGAAACAAAAAATAACTTTTTTATTTGGGTCAAGGATACTATATCGGTACTGCCGGGGCTTTTTGCTTTCTTTTTGCGCGAAAGCCACGTGCGGATTTGTCAGTTGTATTTTTGCTGTTTTAACTGTCTTTGCAGTGGAATTATATTTTCCAGGTTTAGCATCCTTCACTTGCACACGGTCTGTTATACAGTTTCTTTTCTTATCAGTGCATTAGAGCGACAAAAACACGGTGACTTTTTAACACTGAGCAGCGGGAAGTGTTTCCACCACGCGCGGGAAGTAGCGGACATTTTCTTCTTCCACACATGATCAGACTGGCCGTGCGAAATACAGAAAAGGGAGCATAGGTCTTTCCCGATCGGCCTTGACACGTAGTTAAAGCTCAGTACTCAGTTATACGAACGTACAATGCCGGTCTTTCTTAACAGCAACTCGCATACTGTGGCAGTTTTGTACAGCCAACGCCGTATTCCAGGTGTTCCGTTTGTATGGATGGATGCACGCGGATCAGCATTTTGAATAGGGCGGCGGCTTGTGACACCTAGCCGGGAACAGAGGTTTGGGCCTGAAATAGGGCGAAGTTAAACATCGTTCACTGATAAAGAAAAATGCGCTAACTACAGCAACTGCACATCTACAATGTTAATAAAGGTACATACTGTTCGGTACGACCCGAATAATTGTTCCCTGTTATTTTCCGCCGAAAACAAATGGCCATGGGCTTTGTCGTATATGAGTTTCTTTTTCTTCTTTTGAGGATTCCACATCCGCATTACATCGCTCTCAGCTTTAAAATTGAACGATTGTTACTTCCGTTGCCTCGAGTCAGTACACGGTGACAAGCTTCTCATCCGTTAATGTAGGAGATGTGATAAAGTCGTCGACCTTTCTCGCAATGCCCTTCACATTTTCGTTCATTTTTTATTTTATTTTCCGCTACGTTTATTGTTTTTAACAACGTTATTTTTAATGGCACTTTCTTGGACTGACACAAACTCTCATTTCTGGCCGAGTTCGAAGTTTTCTTTCGAAAAAGGTCAGACTTCCCCCTAAGTCTTTTGGGTGCCACGTTCTTGATTTTTATTTTATTCTTAACGCCCTTTATTTGTTCTTTGTTTGCGAATTTCTGATCCGGATTCTCCTTCGAGTAATTCCTTGATGGGAGGCAAAGTGGTTCGAAAAAAATACGAGTTCGAAGTAAATTCTAGTGTAAGCGTGTCTCATGATCTTACCTCTTGCTGCGTGATTCGCTCTTCACCGTCCTTATTGACTTACACTGTTGTCACATTGGCTGCTCAGCTATTTTAACATGATCGAGACTCGCCGCACCCTGAATTTCTGAAACTCTCACAAACTAGAGTTTCGAGTGCGCCTTGCGTTTTCTTGGTCTACCTTCGTCCCAGTGTTCCGCTTGCAGCTTATTCTAGTACAGTGATTTGTCGTTAAAATGGACACATCCGTTGCCCCCAAAAAATCGTCCATGATGCGAGTTGTTCATAATACCGAGCAAAAAAATGCACGTATTTTTCCAGTTTGTCCCCGAAACTGGTGTCCATATAGCGGGGTATCCATATTAACAGGGTCCATATTAGCGACACGGCTGTATATGATAAACCTGCCGGCTCAAACCACCACTTTTATTTTGTTCCAGCTTTGAGACTGTCGCCTCGTCACTCTCATCTGCCGGGTACCTTCTTGCAAA
This sequence comes from Ixodes ricinus, assembly GCA_037355805.1. Taxonomy (NCBI): domain Eukaryota; kingdom Metazoa; phylum Arthropoda; class Arachnida; order Ixodida; family Ixodidae; genus Ixodes; species Ixodes ricinus. The sequence continues at coordinate 19,402 of JAZHYW010013104.1, read as the reverse complement.
CCATCGAGGCATCCACGAGAAGGAGAGGGAGGAAGTGGGTTTCCTCCTGGAGAGAGATGTAAGTCTCTAAAATTCTAGATTGTTTAAGTTCTCTACGTTTAATGAACAATCATAAAATCAATTATACAAGCTTGATCATGTTCACAACAACTGGTAACCATAGACTGCGTGATAGGCCTTCCGGGGAAGAGAAGGACATCTGACGGGCAGCGCCTAAGAAAGATTCGCTCTGATTTCTGACACAAGCCGTGAGATGGCGCAGCATCAGAGGAAGAATTACGAGACAAAAGAAGGTGCGCGAGCGCGCCAGGGATCACCTTCACTTTAGCATGCTCCAATCGCCGACTCTGGATAGCTCTGTCGGCAAAGCACTTGGCTCACACTCGCAAGGTGGTGAGGTCAAATCGTGCCGGGGACCGAAGACTTTTTGTATGGTCCCCTGTGGGCATAAAGGGGCATGCAAACTGGCGCTGTGCCCCTGGCAAGCCGGAGAAAGTTCAGTAAAAAGTCGGGGGAGAATTCACTCCTTGCAACAACACCTTCCGGCAAGCTACGGCGGCCCGCCCGGTGGCGTGTTCCATGACGAAACCACTGGATGCTACGAATCACGTTCACGATCGAGGTGTAGAGGAGGTCAAGTCTAGGCTTGCGAGGAGTGGGGCGTCGCGGCGTGCCCGACTCCCGGATGCAGCGAAACGCACTGATCCCGTGGGCAGAGACACTTCCTTTTGGGGGAAGGGGGGGGGAGGGCTGGTCAGTCACATCGTTTTCGCCTCTCCGACCACCAGGGCTCGCCACTGGTGGCGAGTCGATTTTCTTATACCATAGGCGTGACTTCGATGTTTAGATAATAAATTGGCAGTGGGCGCTACGGCTGGTGAATTGTTATTCTTGTACGTGGTGTCAAGCGAAGCTAACCTGGCGAAGCACGCCTAGACGTTGATCCCTTCGCCCCGCTTTCGCGACACACTTCTTACATTATTTGCGCCTAGGGGACGTCGGTTGCACAGCCGGTGCGGAACAGGAGGGTCGGCGTCAAAGGCGCGCTTCAACGGGTTAGTTTCGGTGTGAAGCCGTGTGCAAGGCTAACATTTCTCGTCGCGTAGGGCACCAATAAACATTTTTTTAAATTAATTAATCTTTCACCTCATGGCAAAACTTTAAGGATACCGAGCATCAATTCTATAACTACGTTAAGCGCCATATATCAAACATTAAATATTTAAGTAAACAAATATTGTATTAGCTAACAGATTAGCTAACGTTGGATCTTTTCCAGGCCTCCCTGACCTCCAACTTAGCCCCAAGGCTAAAAAAACCTTAACGCAAGTTCTTGTGTTCTTTCTTTAATTTCTGCAGCTCTAAAAACTTTTTTGTATCGACTCTGAAATACTCGATTTTGCAGATGCAATACTGTTTCTAAACTCGCGCTGTAGACATTGGACAATATGCTACTTTTGAAAATATGCTCTGGACACGTAGCTTAAGGCAGTCTCAACCGGACAACTTAATTACCATCGTGCGTGTTTGAGTTCTGGAATCCTAAGAAGTCATTCTTTTCTCCTTTGATCGCCCTTGCAGGGAGATACAACCTACGACAATATCTTCAGTCTGCGGCACTTAAAACAAGTCATCGCAGAACCATTAAGAAGATGCCTTCCACAGCCAGGGTACTGTGTTTCTTTTTTTCGATTCAAGCTTTGTTTTATTACCTGAATTTTATTTTATCTCATTTTGTTTGCTATTTCCGTCATAATAATCACGATTTAATCTGCAGTGTTTTCGGTGCCTAGCAATGACTCTTCGGTCATTGGTTCTCGAATATCCAAATAAAACACTCCACATGACAAACCTAAAAATGGTCAAACAAAATTAAGGATAGGCAGACCTTAAAATACAAGTTTACAATGACTCCGGTTTCATTAAGAAAACGATCAATTGAAGAAACATATGTGTGAAAGAATCAACACGTGTAAGCAAATAGACACGCTATCCAGCAAATATTGCCAACTTCGACGCCGAAACATCGGAGCACACGTACTCGTCGGGAGTCGTAGAGCGCCAAGATGGATTTGAGTAAGGGTTTCCTAGATTCATTAATGATATAAAGGTTACGGCATTTACAATGGTATGTACAGCCCATGCGAGACATTGTGTTTCGTCTAATCCGCGTACGGTCAATATGTAAAGGTATAGGCAAAGAGTTCGACGCGTGTGGGTCTGTAAACGAAATCTACTCCAGCAAGTCAGGGCAGTCAATAATTACGGGAATCGATTTAAAAATATATCAAATCTAATACCTCGCACCCATGATGTAAGTTGGATACAAAAATATGATTTCTTGAACTATATCTGCACGACCAACCTGCATTATCACGGAGGTTACGGTTTCTATGTACTGAAAAATAATTTATTTTACACGCGATCCAGCTTTAAAGAGTTGTTGGTACTGATACCGTTCAGACCATAGATCCGTATAAGTTAGAATAGAGTATTAGCGAAATATAAAACAAGCAAGTTGCTGCGGTTCGCAAATCCTCTAGGCGTTCTGCAGGCAATACCCTCGGTACGTAGGGCTGACAAAACAATTCGAGCATCAGCTGCGTCAAAACGGACAGGGTAATCTAAAGACACACTTAGATCTCAAAGCTCGCCAACGCGACGGCGGACTTGAAAACCAATTTTGTGGGAAAAGTAGACGCTGTAATTCTTTCGCGCAGTAGTCTTTTTTTTTCTTTAGATTTGTTCAAGAGTAGAATATTTCTTAGAAACCAATCAATGAACGCCCATACTTCCTTCTCGTGCATTTCATCTTAAAGCAAAATTAATATCAAAAATAACAATAAGAATAAAATATTATTCATTCAGTGTTTAATAATATTTCCTAGAACAACCTATTCGTCCTTGTACTTTCACCGCCCTTTTCAGCTATATGCGTAACCGCCAGGCACCTCCTGGTTAGGGCGCGTGCATCAATGTGTGGAAACAGTGATGCCAATATGAGGCGTCACTTGAATATCCTAAATGCTTTTGCTTTGCAGACTTGCCACCAGCATATGCGAGAAGGACATCGAATTAAATGGCTCTTGCTACTTAAAAGATACGAACAATCAACTTCCCCTTCAACCGATGCACCATGATCCAAGGTGCTGGACCGATCCCGAGACGGTCAAGCCGACGCGTCATGATCCAAGCTACTGGGCCGACCCCGAGGAGGCCAAGCCGATGCACCATGATCCAAGATACTGGACAGACCGCGAGGAGGTCAAGCCAATGCACCATGATCCAAGGTACTGGGCCGACCCCGAAGAGGCCAAGCCGATGCACCATGATCCAAGATACTGGACAGACACCGAAGAGGTCAAGCCGATGCAACATGATCCAAGGTACTGGGCCGACGGCGAGGAAATCAAACCGATGCACCATCATCCAAGATACTGGTTTGACTATGAGAAAATCAAACCAATACACCATGATCCAAGGTACTGGTCCGACGGCGAGAAGATCAAACCGATGCACCATGATCCCCGATACTGGTCTGAGCCCGAAGAAATCAAACCAATGCACCATGATCCTAGGTATTGGTCTGACCCCAATGAGATGAAGCCTATGCACCATGATCCTAGGTACTGGTCTGACCCCAATGAGATGAAGCCTATGCACCATGATCCTAGGTACTGGTCTGACCCCAATGAGATGAAGCCTGACCAATGGGACACCATGAATGATCCTAGGTACTGGTCTGACCTGAGATGAAGCCTATACCATGATCCTGGTACTGGTCGCCCAATGAGATGAAGCCAATGCACCATGATCCTAGGTACTGGTCTGACCCCAATGAGATGAAGCCTATGCACCATGATCCTAGGTACTGGTCTGACCCCAATGAGATGAAGCCAATGCACCATGATCCTAGGTACTGGTCTGACCCTAATGAGATGAAGCCTATGCACCATGATCCTAGGTACTGGTCTGACCCCAATGAGATGAAGCCAATGCACCATGATCCTAGGTACTGGTCTGCCCCAATGAGATGAAGCCATGCACCATGATCTAGGTACTGGTCTGACCCTCATATGAGATGAAGCCTATGCACCATGATCCTAGGTACTGGTCTGACCCCAATGAGATGAAGCCAAGGCACCATGATCTCAGGTACTGGTCTGACCCTAATGAGATGAAGCCTATGCACCATGATCCTAGGTACTGGTCTGACCCCTAATGAGATGAAGCCTATGCACCTATGGATCCCTAGGTACTGGTCTGACCCCAATGAGATGAAGCCAATGCACCATGATCCTAGGTACTGGTCTGACCCTAATGAGATGAAGCCTATGCACCATGATCCTAGGTACTGGTCTGACCCTAATGAGATGAAGCCTATGCACCATGATCCTAGGTACTGGTCTGACCGCAATAAGATGAAGCCTATGCACCATGATCCTAGGTACTGGTCTGACCCAAATGAGATGAAGCCAAGGCACCATGATTTCAGGTACTGGTCTGACCCCAATGAGATGAAGCCTATGCACCATGATCCTAGGTACTGGTCTGACCCCAATGAGATGAAGCAAAGGCACCATGATGTTAGGTACTGGTCTGACCCCTAATGAGATGAAGCCTATGCACCATGATCCTAGGTACTGGTCTGACCCCAATAAGTTGAAGCCTATGCACCATGATCCCAGGTACTGGTCTGACCCCAATGAGATGGAAGCCAAGGCACCATGATTTCAGGTACTGGTCTGACCCCAATGAGATGAAGCCAAGGCACCATGATCCTAGGTACTGGTCTGACCCCAATGAGATGAAGCCAAGGCACCATGATGTTAGGTACTGGTCTGACCCCAATGAGATGAAGCCAAGGCACCATGATGTTAGGTACTGGTCTGACCCCAATGAGATGAAGCCAAGGCACCATGATGTTAGGTACTGGTCTGACCCCAATGAGATGAAGCCAAGGCACCATGATGTTAGGTACTGGTCTGACCCCAATGAGATGAAGCCAAGGCACCATGATCCGTTAGGTACTGGTCTGACCCCAATGAGATGAAGCCAAGGCACCATGATGTTAGGTACTGGTCTGACCCCAATGAGATGAAGCCAAGGCACCATGATGTTAGGTACTGGTGCTGACGCACCAATGAGAATGAAGCCAAGGCACCATGATGTTAGGTACTGGTCTGACCCCAATGAGATGAAGCCAAGGCACCATGATGTTAGGTACTGGTCTGACCCCAATGAGATGAAGCCAAGGCACCATGATGTTAGGTACTGGTCTGACCCCAATGAGATGAAGCCAAGGCACCATGATGTTAGGTACTGGTCTGACCCCAATGAGATGAAGCCAAGGCACCATGATGTTAGGTACTGGTCTGACCCCAATGAGATGAAGCCAAGGCACCATGATGTTAGGTACTGGTCTGACCCCAATGAGATGAAGCCAAGGCACCATGATGTTAGGTACTGGTCTGACCCCAATGAGATGAAGCCAAGGCACCATGATGTTAGGTACTGGTCTGACCCCAATGAGATGAAGCCAAGGCACCATGATGTTAGGTACTGGTCTGACCCCAATGAGATGAAGCCAAGGCACCATGATGTTAGGTACTGGTCTGACCCCAATGAGATGAAGCCTATGCACCATGATCCTAGGTACTGGTCTGACCCCAATGAGATGAAGCCAAGGCACCATGATTTCAGGTACTGGTCTGACCCCAATGAGATGAAGCCTATGCACCATGATCCTAGGTACTGGTCTGACCCCAATGAGATGAAGCCAAGGCACCATGATTTCAGGTACTGGTCTGACCCCAATGAGATGAAGCCTATGCACCATGATCCTAGGTACTGGTCTGACCCCAATGCGATGAAGCCAAGGCACCATGATTTCAGGTACTGGTCTGACCCTAATGAGATGAAGCCTATGCACCATGATCCTAGGTACTGGTCTGACCCCAATGAGATGAAGCCAAGGCACCATGATTTCAGGTACTGGTCTGACCCCAATGAGATGAAGCCTATGCACCATGATCCTAGGTACTGGTCTGACCCCAATGAGATGAAGCCAAGGCACCATGATTTTAGGTACTGGTCTGACCGCAATAAGATGAAGCCTATGCACCATGATCCTAGGTACTGGTCTGACCCCAATGAGATGAAGCCAATGCACCATGATCCTAGGTACTGGTCTGACCCCAATGAGATGAAGCCTATGCACCATGATCCTAGGTACTGGTCTGACACCGAGAAAATAAAGCCAACACTCCATGATCCAAGATATTGGTCCGACCCTGAGGATATCAAAACGACGCACCGTGATCTAGGGTAAGAAGGCGTTTATATTTTATCAAAAAATAGCCTATGTGAAAGTGCACTGACATATTGGTACTTTTGAGTTCTCTTTATGAGCAAGTTTTCGAGAGAGCAATGAAACCTAGTGCAGCCAGAGCTATGGATATCAAGTGTGTGAGAATAAACATTATAACACTTGGCCGATCTTTGACCGAGCTCGGTCAAAGAATACTCAAAATGTGGTTCATATAAAAGTTGCAAAATTTATAGCCGTTCACCTGCAGAGCATAAAGTCATATGATAAGGGATTGTTAAATTTTTAAGCTTGGAAGACAAAAATTTATGCTTAATAATTTCAAAAACTTTTAAAAAGGGAGAGAAGATAAATTGGTATATAGTTAAGAACATCTCTAGTGTAGCCTGACATCAAGACCGGAGCAACCACCGGTATTTTTCATATCCAAAAAGATTATTGTCTTTAAGGAGTTCTTAAAACTAAAGCACTCCATAGGCGCGAAAAATTCACAATATCTAGGAATTGCAGAGTGAATTCCAATGCGATTTGTAGAGAATATGGGTCGCAACACTTTCATTCAAAGCTTGAAACACTCCTGAACGACATAAATGGAACTTAGTAGGTCACTAAAGCCATCCAAGTGAGGCAACGCGGTTGACGTATGGTTGGTACGTTTTGTTTTTGGACATATCGAAAACGATACGCAGTCAACTCGGGCACACCATTGCTTCCTCGATAATTAAGGAATATTTTTAAACTTATATACTTTTTAAGCCGCGATATAGCATACTTCAAGAATTTCTCTGGAATATTGACGAGATCCGTTTAACCCGAATCATGGTGTACTTGGCGATGACGCTTTCTGGATATTCGTAAATGGTTTTCTAGAGCTCTTACATGCTACCAATTCTATTGCCAATCTTTGGGAAACTGCTCCTCCTAAACTTCTCGTGTAAGAGTTTATTTTTTTCAATAGTTATTTTAGCTCACAGGAAATCCAGCTAGCGAAGTTTAACTATTTGCTTTTCTTAGTCAAATATATGTCACCATCGTTTCCTGTTTAATCCTGGTGAATAAAATGACTTGGTTGCTTACATAAAGAGATTCCAAGGCAAATTTCCAATCAATACGGTTATATTGTGCTACATCCTGATGTCGACTGCAGCAGAAACAATTATACCAGGAGTGTGGCAAAGATACATAAAAATTGACGATTGGGTAATTATAAACAAAAAGCAATACATCAAGGGTGGGGGAATATACATGCAATGAAATCCTACGAAGTTCATCCTGAGTCACGCGTACGCAGTCGAGATTTGAGAAGCCTTTATCTTATGCATTAAATTGGTTACTAGGAACACTGACTGTGCTCTCTAAGATCTAAAAGTAAATCAAAGTTTTGGATGTCGTGACACTTCTGCTTACAATAAAAAACGGTAAGAACGTTGAAGTGTGGCCATTTGACAGCTGGAGTATTAACATTCCCCGTGAGAAGAGCCTACATCCCTGTAACTAGTTTATTGTGTTCTATATACCAACAAGACACTGGCGAAAATCACTTAATTTCTTCTCTGGATGGTGGTAAAACAAACCGATGGGATACCTGAAAAAACAGTTAGGGCACAGGTGAGCTGGTTAATATTAAGCAACATGATAAAACCGGAGACACGGAAAACAAGGACACACACAACACCATCTCGCACACAGCTAAAAAGGTTTATTCACAAAACCCTCCCTTTAAAGCACACAAAACTCAACTGACGCGGAAATGGAAAACAGCAAATGCTATTATGAACAAAAGGAGGACCACCCATTGCCGATATCTAATCAATTACTAACTACAAAATCAACCACAACAAAAAATTGACAGAACAAAATCTAAAAACTACAACAGCAAAAACGCCCGCACTTGTTTATCAAGAACAACTGGACGAACGCTAACACAATTCCCTGCTGATGTAATCCTAATTGTTTCCTTCATAACGCGTTTAAACAGATCCAATTCTTTGCAAACTATTTCTGTTTATTTCCACTAGGGATCGCAATTGTAACCATCAAGATGCATGACTATTTCAAAGTTAGGTGACTTTTATAGCACTGCCCTTTTGTGCCCTAGGAGCCTTTTATTAAAACAACGGCCAGTCTGCTTAACACGAAAAAAGTCAAACGTTATAAGAATCATATTGACGACACCTTTTTTTGCACGATATGGCCGGATCTCTGTGCTTTTTGTCACACTCTTCATGTACTCCCAAGAAGAGATTCAACCGACTCAGGCGAAAGTCGTTTTTGAAAACTACTCTAACACCAAACTGCGCTGTCAAACATTTCGAATTGTGAGAGATGGCGTGAAAAACGCGAGGCACACCCACTTCTCTAATTCCTCTCCTTTTTCTTCTTCCTTCATTCCAAGGTCATTCAAAAGTTTTCTTGCGACACTCAAAATAAGACCTGGTTGATACCCTGACCGAACCAACCGCGAGAACTGGACCGAAAAGGCGTTAATCAAAAATTAGCACAAGACTTTTGCATGCCATTTCGAAAGAGGGGTGACACAACACCCCTCTTGGCAGTCTTTGGGTGGCAACTTCGTGATTGGCTTCGTAGGTTGTAATTGACTAAATATCGGCGATGGGTGGTCCTCGTAGTGCTTATACTAGCATTTGCTGTTTTTCCGCTTCCGCGTCAGCTAAAGTTTGTTCCCTATAAAGGTAGGGTGTTGTGAATAAAACTTTTTAGCTTTGTCCGAGACGGTGTTGTGTCTGTCCTTATTTTTCGTGTCTCCGGTTTTATCATGTTGCTCGGTGGGATACACCTCTCCTTGAACACTTAATTTCTATCCATAAACTCCTCGGGAACATAACCTAAATTTTCACGCCTCCGTAAACTATAACGTCCCTCCACAGCGACTAATACGCTGCCCTATCCCCTAGCCGTTGGAGCTGGAGCAAGCGCACAATTTTGTTTTGTGTAAGTTGCTGCTTTTTATCTTTGATTTGACTAACTGCGGGACATTCCATTTTCAGGTGCAGTCCGGAAAACAAGTCAACATCCGAACCAATGGCGTCCGTCCCTCTCGGCGTCGACCCTCAGGAGTTTCCAGCGTACGTGTTAGCCGCGATAAAGCTCGCGCTTGCTGCTGCCATAACCGTGGCCAAGCTCAAGCTGCCTATCAGCGACAAACTGGAAAAGGCAAGTAGCTTTTGTTTACCAACGTATCGTTGTCGACTGAGTCCGAGATCTATCGATCTATGAAGACATCCAGCGCGTCTTTTTTGACGCGCCGGATGTGTCAACAGGACGACATCGATTTTCGCCATTTATTGAAAAACTGAAGAACGCCGACTGACCAAGACGCAACTTAACCAAATTTAACCTCAGTAGAACGGCATTATGCAAAATATTGGTCGCGGCCCTTACTTTCAAAGACCTGTGATTCATAAAATGCAGTATTTAAGAAGCGATCGTTGAAATTATTTTAGAGGACTATATACAGTCTTGTAGGATATATGTCAGGTGACAATAATGTATATATATATATAACGGGCATGGTGGCGGGAGGCCGAAGGCGTGGGTATATAACTGGTATATATATATATATATATATATATATATATATATATATATATATATCATATAAATAAAGTTTACAGATAGCACCAAAGTCAAAATAAACTATGCAGTTAAATTTAGCGGGGAACTAGATTGGTGTGGAGTTCACAGGATGTCGTGTCACGTGACATCAATTTCTCCACCAAATTTACCTGGGAAACTAAATTGATGTAGAGGTCAAGTGACGTCAGGTCGCCTGACATCAATTTTCCCGCTAAATTTAGCTGATAAACTGAATTCGTGTAAAGGTCTCGAGATATCAATTTCCCCGCTAAATTTATCGGGAAGTGCCGGCGGACGGACGGACGGACACACATTTTTGGATCAGGGGCTAGCCTTAAAAAGCATCATACTTTAAAATATTCTCGCGAATGACAAGTCACCAAGGCCTAACCTAGCCTAACCCGACCTAACCTCGACCAAACATCATTCATTAAGCGTCTTTTATCAGGATACTTTGGCAAGTCACGGGTAACCAAGACCTAACCAAACCTAATCTCTGAAGAACTGCATCATGCACGAATAACAATTATTCGTATTCTGGGCAAGCTCACGTTCCCTGGAGATTCAACCCTACTCCAGTTCGTGTTGGTTTTACTTGTGTTTGCCTTAGAGGAAGCCCTGACAAACACCAATATTTTTGTCCGATACCGGGAATAGACACAAAAACACCTATTGTGTGGGAATATATAAACCCAAAAAACCACACCCAAGTGTGATCAAAAATATAACCCGAAAACACAAAACCCTACTTATAATACAGACTTTAAAAAAAGTGTTCTTAAATGCGCTTAGATTTAAACTTTCTTATCAACCTGTATCAATTTAGCCAATCAGGAAGGCACGCGATATTCAACCCCAAAGGTCGCCCCGTCTGAATTGCCAAATTTCTAGATGCCGTTCTTTTTATAACATAGATTTGAATGAACTATTGTTTCTTTCAGTCCTCCATCAAGTACGACGCTGCAAGGATTCTTGCAGTTGCCGAATAAGGATGAAGAAGGCATGAGGACATCGCAGTCGACTCTAAGCTAAAAGAGAGACTCGAATTTATAACAAAAAAAAAGTTCTTCTCGAATGTATCTGTCTCGATGTGAGGGTATGATGAAAAAAAATGCAGTGTCATAGTACGTTTTTTTTTACATATTTGTTCGGTAATCCAGTGACAATCTACAGAAACGGAAGTATACACTATACCTGTTTTCACCTCAATAACCGTAGTAAAAAAAGTCCGGCTTCTCGCGGATGATTACTAAGTTTCACCTTTAGGTGGAGATTTAAGATATATTTAGTAGCATTTTGGAGTGGATACACGTTATCTTATCAAGGAGTACACGTTTCAAACGCCAAAAGCATCGCCTGTGCCTTCGACAACCAAATCTGGCGAGAACTATTTCGCGCGGCGTATGAACAATGCGCAAAACTTACTCTTTTCTTGAGGTAAAAGCGGGTATAGAAGCGAAAACTGGAACGTTCCTATAATACCAGTCATCATGTGCTATACTGTAATCAAGATCATGTATTAGGTAGCCAAACTGGAATCCCCGAGAAATATGTTGTTTTTTGTTGTTGTTCTTGTTTTTTTAATTATAAATGGTGACGCTACTGTCCCGGCTTTTGTTGTGTTTATGTACTTTTAGGTATTATCAACAAAAAACTTTTTGAAGAAGGCCCGCTTTGTCAATATTTCCGTTATTGTACCTAAATACCTACACGGTATTAGAACCCGATCAACTGAGAACCTCGCATTTATAGCCTGTGTAGGAAATTTATATCTGCAGACTAGGCTTTTAAAGGCTAAAAAATGCTTTGACACAGGAACGTCGAACACATTTATATTTATATTTATATTTTCCACGGCCGTCTGTTATACCGCAGTGTTATGGGCCCTCAAGCACAATGTGCCCGATGGCAATCAGTGTGTTGCAGAAACATCTAACTTGTATCATAGGACACTGCCTTTACGAGGCAAGAGTTCCTCTCTTCAAAAAATTACGATTTTTGAGCCGGTTCAAGGCCGATGTACCATACTTTGTTTCACTTTATGCGCTAGAGGATCTGAAGTGAAAGGAAAGCCAAAGAGATTCTTGAGAAAAACGAGTTCGAAGTGAATTCTAGCGTATTTTTGTCCTGTAAATGTGAATAGCACAAGTAGTTGACCCGAACGTAACGTCCAATCCAGAGGCTTCCACCTTCGAACTGCCCTGCGCGTTCAGCTTGTGAAGGGACACTTGCAGCAGTTTTGACCGCTCGGGTAAGGCTTGCGGGAGGCACGGGAATGTTGACATACGTCACGATTCCCTCCTTGCACTGAACGGGGCTTCAGGAGGGGCGCTGAAGTCCCTCCTGAAAGGAGGGGCTTCAGCGCTATTTTTAAAGCGCTGTTGTGGCTACTTGGCGCATCAATCTGAAATATATATTTTAGATTCGTGATCCTGGAGGCTAAATGAAGAAGATTCAAGTATATTTTTCTTAAATACAAAAACCGATCGAGTTTCCCTTTAAGTGTTCCAGCCATGTTTCCCTGAAAGATTCTTGTACAGCGCGAGTTCGCTGTCTAGTCAGGCGCGCTGAAAGCCCGGATGTCGTTCTTGTAGCTTTTGCCACGCTCAGCACTTCAAACAAAACTGAGTGTAGTCAACGTAATTATCAACAACTTAAATAGCCCATTCTTCATATCTTACGGAACTGACCGCAATAGAAAGACGATTGATTCGGCAATCTTGAAATTTCACCGGTCATTGGTTAAATGGAATGGTAAAAATCAAATTGATCTTATGAAACAGAAAACCTAATGTTTTACCTTCAGCAATAAAACTGCTTATTTACTAGCAACGTGGCGATTAAAAAAATTCTTTCTGGCACTCGGATTAACTAAGTTCGATTAGCGAATTCCAGTTGTTTTCCGAGATTTCCAAGATCGTCGTAGTATGTAGGGCACTTTTCTTCATTTTCAGAGCTTTGTGTCTGTAAGCGAGATACTTCCGCATATCAATCAACTTTATTTGCTCGTTTAAGTCTCCAGTGAATTCCATCCAACTTTGTGCTAATAATCGAGATAATGTTATTATGTTATTTGCACTCATGTATTTTGCGACAAATAAAGAGCAACCTTATATTTTTGTTTTGTTTACCTGAATGGTTCTTCCGCTCTCGCACTGGAGCGGATTTGGACACGTTTCACAGCAGGGGGACGATCCGTGGACTGATGTTTCTGTATAAGATCGGAAATACTACAATGGATTCACGCCTACTTGTGCGTTCCTCGTAGGTATAGTAGATCTCTGATTTATATCACTCGGTCCCCGTGACACGCGTTCAATTGGCGTATAGTCATTTAGAACAGATTTGTGGAAATGTTAGCCAAGATATTGCTGATGAAGGGCGTAAATTTAGAAAGTGTGTTGCTACCATTGTTTTTGTCCTGGATTTCCATATTTTTATCGTGTGCGAACAAATTGACTACGATCTGACATTAATAAGTGGGCCACTAAGGAGGCGTCAAGCTGGTTGTGGGTCACCTAAAATAAATTAATTAATTTATAAATAAATTAATTAATTACTTAATGAGGGAGTGAGTGCATTAACAGACACAAGCCCGGGAAACGTGGAGCGAAAGCTCGCCCCGCAGGAGCCAGGGATCCGCGTTTTCATCCCCACCCCTGCCCGCTTCAACCTGGATTAGCATCACCCCCGCGTGCGGTCGTGGTACTGCACTGGCGAAATGTCTCATCCACAGCGTAGACACCAGGCGCCCATCGGGGCTAACTTGACAGCTCCCGTCTGTCACTTTCCTTTTCCGCCTTCTGATGGTGTGTCCATTCTACAACCACAAGAAAAGGGCGCAGTGCTGAATGTTTTAAGTCACATTTACCGGAGCCCAGCGCAGCCTCCGAGAAGTGACGTAGATTGGACACGATTGCTGCGTTCAACAGGGATATATGTTTATTCAGTGAGAACACGACTCAGATCCAAATGCTTCCGCGCCACTCGTTTTCACTCTGCGTCCAACGCTTATCTTTGGTAGGTGACGTAGAATGCCCAGCACAAATGCTTTGTTAATAGCAAGGCCTTTGTGCTGAGTTTTATGCATCATCAGTCGGAGGTCAGAGTGGGCCGCAGAGAAAACTAACTGCCCCCAGCACCCCTTTACCAGGGCTGGGTAGTGATACTTGAAAAAGTGTTCCGTAATACAAATACTAAGATGCATCTTAATAAAAAGAAACAACAGGTACTAATATACATCTAATTGAGGCCAACGTACGGATTTTGTACACGTAGCAGACCGCGTTGGATAAACTATAGTTCACACAAAAAGAATGATTCACTGAAATGGAATCACTGCGTCATATACCCTCACAGTTATTTCATCGAGCAATGACACATTTATATGATGTCCATCGCACTACGAACACCTCGGTAACAAAAACAATTGAAGGTAAACAAAAATACCATAAAAACATAAAGATGGAAATAAATATAGCTGAATTTAGATCGAAGAAAATTAAGAAATTAAAAAGAACGTAATAAGAAAAAATATATATTTTTTTTAATTATCAACAAAAAATCTCCGAAAAAGAAGACGAAAATTAAAATAGGCTTTTCCGAGGGTACCTTTGGCGCAAGGAATTCCAGCTCTTTTGTCGATAACAACAACGAAGGTTCTGTAACGTTGCTTGTAGCATTCTTGATCTTAAATGCTTCAATTATATCTGGCCCATATACTTGTATTTATGTGAACCATACACCGTTGTGCTTTTATAGCTAGGGGTGCAATCATGGCAGGTACGAGCGTGCGCAACAATTGGATGGTAAGAGTCAGGTGACGCCTAGGTGACCTCTAAGAAGTGTTCCCCAAGGCGAAAGTTCAGGAATCTGCCCGTTTTTCCGATGTATTGGCCACCACAACTCAGCGTGATAGAATACATTGGCTGGTCCTGGCATTTAACATACTTGTTGGAGTGCTTGATGCAGTATTCCAACCAGTCAAGCAGCACCGAAAGAGGCCATGGAAGGGTCAATGGGATGATCCAGATTTGACGACAGGGAGGACTAAACCAAGCTCTACTTTGAGGGAAGCCTATGCAGGATGCTGAGGCTTCACTCATACTGACATTGAGGAAGGCCTGTCTAGACAGGCCTTCGAGTGCATACTTAAAGGGGGACGGTATAGATGGTGGCAGCCAGCTGGTGCGGGTATAACGCCATTTAACTTCCTGAGAGTGAGGCACATAAAAGGACACCACACACATAGACTCTCTAACACAGCTATGGGTTTTATCGTCGTCGTCTTTGTCTTCCCCTCCTAAGATGTGTGGTGTTCGAACAATGTGCCACGTGACTGGATCGGTGGATTCTACCAAACTCTACACCGGAGTGTTATAGGACAATGTGTACCATCGGGACATTATTTATTGATTGCCTTTATTTTATATTGGATCAACCGACAATCGATTCGGAACAGATTTGTGCACAACATCAGTTTGAAATGTCGCGCGGAAAAAGTCGTTGAAAGACTGGAGGGAAGACAAAGACGACGACGATAAAACCCATAGCTGTGTTAGAGAGTCTATGTGTGAGGTGTCCTTTTTATGTGCCTCAATCTCAGGAAGTTGAATGGACTTAAAGGGGCCCTGCAACAACTTTTTGACTGGTTTTTAATTTGCACCGAACCTAAGCGCACTGAACGTAGTAACTTAATGAAACTTTTCTTTTCGCAAAATTCGCTTTATTTCAAAAGTTATAGGCAAATTAGAATTACGAAAAAAGCAAAAAATAACCTCCTTCATGATGTCGTAGGTTCTGGTACGTCGGGCCTGAAATGTTCACTACAGTACACACGGATGAGTACTGTTGAATACTATATAAAGAATTACGCTTCCAGCGAGAGCTCGAGCACGTAGAATCGATCAGCTGCCCAATGGCAAAGAAGACGACGTAGACGATAGATCTCCGCCAGCTCCGATTCTACAAGCTACAACAATATCAATATTTCGTTCATCGACTCTTAAAGGCTACTGAAATCGACAGGTTACCTCGATCTACGTCACTACCTTTTCCGGAACACTTGCGAGACGAGAATGCAAAACGTCAGCTTAGGTATTTCGCTTGCATTTCTGGGCACAAAATAAGCCTCACATGATTTTATAAAAAAATGAGCGGTATACTAGGCCACCACTGCGTCGAGAAACACTCCCTTCAGAAAACGCTTGGAATGATTCAGCATCTCGCGAGCTTCGAGTGCGCACTCAGCCAAACGCACGACAGAAAGCAACAAATACGTCCGGCCGTCTGGCTTCCGAGCGCCGGGGGGATCGGTGGCATTCTTCTTCCGGCTTCCGAGCACTACGGTTGGAGAATCATGAGCTCCTCAGGGGCGTTGATAACGGCCCTCGCCGGCCGCGGTTCTTCTGTCTCTTCGGCTAACTCGGAATATAATAATAATAATAATAATAATAATAATAATAATAAATGTTTATTTCTCCATCACATGCATGATGGAAGGAGACCGAGGAAAAAAGCTGCATAAATGCAGCTTGACGAGTCCTCGGCTCCATGTCCGTGCCTCCCTACAATCAGCAGCAGTGGCAGCTCACAAAGAACACAGAGTAAAAAGAAAAAAAAATACAAGCTTAGTTAACAAAAATAGCGAAATGTATCAGACCGACAATTCAAAATATGACATTGCAGAATGGAGCAAATTCAACTAACAATTCAATAAAAAGCTATGATTATCACAGCAAAAGCACGCATATTCAGAGATATAGAGAGCATGATTAAGCACTGTTATTTAAGTTATGATAAATTATAAGCTAATGGCAAACAGACATAATAACTATACATACGTCAGGACACTAGAACATTGCTCGATCAAAGTCATCAAATTACACTCTTAAAAAAGGATCGGATTTCTCTCGGTGTTGATGTTACGAGTTCCATATTTTGAGTGTTCAAATAATTAAGTAGGTTGGGTAATACATTCGATAACATCTGCTCACCGTAAGTGAGTTCTGCAATTTGGCACTTTCCAGTTTTCTATGTTGCGAGTTGAATATATTGGATATCGCTTCGTCAAAGACGCTAGGTTGACAAGATGACATATATTGTTCATGACTTCGGACTTGTAACTTAGGCATAAACGGTATTTATATAAACTATACACATTCAATACATTCAAACTTTCGAAAAGAGATTTGCTAGGGTGGTCATATGGAACATTACTTATAATTCGTACTATTGTTTTCTGGAGCACAAGTATCTTATTTAAATTTGCATTAGTAGTATTTCCCCAGACAAGATGGCAGTAGTGCACATGAGAGAGAAATAAAGAGTTGTAGATGATTAATTTAACACTTGCTGGCAGAATGGAGCGATGACGACATAATATGCCAACGACTCGTGACAACTTTACCAAAATATGATTTACATGATCATCCCACGTCATTCGTTCCGTGAATATGATACCAAGCGTTTTAAAGCGAGTCAAAACCTCAATTTTGGTCGAATCCAACACGATATCTGTCGTGATAGAGGCATTTTTATTTTTTGGTTGAAACAAAACAGCTTTGGTTTTATTCACGTTTATTTTTAGCGCGTTAGAGTGACTCCAGCTACCCAGCTCATGGAGAGTTTTATTAGCCCTGTTTGCTAGTTCAAGACAGCAGTCTCGAACTAGTACAAGAAAAGACTTGTATCGTCAGCGTAAATCACAAATTTTGTACTTTTATTTACATTGACAATGTCATTAATATATAAATTAAACAAAAAAGGGCCCAGAATGCTGCCTTGTGGGATACCGGATACGATTGGTTTAATGTCAGAAGAATAACCGTTAATATGAACGTACTGTTTACGATGAGCAAGGTATGACGAGATGAGAGCTGACGCGGTTCCACGGAACCCGTACTTTTCTAGTTTTTTTATGAGCAGTCTATGATTTAAATAATCAAAGGCTTTGGTGAAATCAATAAAAATCCCAAGGGTCATTTTTTTATCCTCAAAACTTTGCAAAATATATTCTTTTTGCTCTAGGAGAGCCAGTTCCGTAGATCGGCCCTTACGAAACCCAAACTGTGCCGGAGTAACTATATTGTATTTATCCGAAAACTTCATCAGTCTTGAAAGCAACATATTTTCGAAGCCCTTAGAAAACACTGATATAATTGAAATAGGTCTATAATTCCCCATGTCATTCTTATCGCCCTTTTTATACAAAACAGTTACCCTGGCAATCTGCATTTTTTCAGGGAAGACCCCGCACTGCAAACACAAGTTAAAGATATGCGTTAAACAGGGAGATATTAAATCTATAACATGTTTTATTGGCCTTATCTGCATGTCGTCAGCGTCACAACTTGCACTGTTCTTTAGTGATAAAAACGTCAGCATCACCTCCGTATCTACAACTGGCTCAAGAAATATGGACTGCTCATTCTTGTTTTCAATATATGAGCAAGCATTTTCATCAGGACTATCTCTTGGCAAGTTCACAAAATGATTGTTAAAGGCGTTTGCTAACTCTTGCTCCTTTAGTTCTGCGTTACCTATGCAGATTTTGTCAATTCGTTTTATTTCAGATGAACGATTAAGAACATTATTAATTTTTTTCCATGTGATGTCCGTTCGCTTAGCTGATGATGAAAATAGGTTGTTGAAGTATTTATCTCTAGCGCTTTTGAGTTCTTTTGTAAGTCTGTTGCGGTATACTTTGAATGTTTTAAGATCTTCAGGCTCTCTCGTTCTTACAAATGATTTGTACAAAATATTTTCCTGTTAATCTTGACTAGTAGCTCTGGGGTAATCCATGGCTTACGGATTTTTTTCGATATCTTAACTGATTTATATGGAAAACATTCTCTATATATCTGTACGAATGTGTGTAAAAACAAGTTGTATGCTTCATTCGCGTTTTCTTCTTCATATACCTCACCCCATCCCAAGTTTGAAAGTCTTTGCCTAAACACAGAAAGGCTGTTAGCTGTAATATTTTGAAAGGATGCATGTAGCTTTGGACTTTTATCTTTAATGATCTGTTTTTTTATACACATAAAGGGCAATATCAAATCGTTCGGCCTCCCCTGCCATCTGGAGCCATTGAGCGTAACTCTGTGCTGCTGCACGGTGATGTGAGTGCTCGCCCATACAAGATAGGCGATTTCAGGGCCGAAATGGAACGTCTTGATGTGATTGGGCACATCCAGGCGCTCGGCGCCTACCAAATGAATCATCTCTGGATGGTGACCTTCAAGACGGAAGAAGCCAAGCTGCGCCTGGTCACCGCCAAAGAACTGGAGGTAAAGGGCAAGCGTTGCGTCGTCGTGGATCCGGAGAACGCGGACGTTCGCATGAAATTGCATTGGCTCCCCTTCCACGTATCAGACGAAACCGTCAGGAGGGCATAGAGCCCTTTGGGAAGGTTCAGGACCTGACGCGCGAAAAATGGAAGGCGGAAGGATTTACCGGTGTCCAGTCGACGACCAT
>JAZHYW010013103.1:0-24387 GCA_037355805.1 Ixodes ricinus | reverse complement strand
TACGTGCAGTCCCGCAGCTCCCCACACTTTTCCGAATGAACCGGTCCGCTGCGACATTTTTCTTCCCTCATACAGGCTTCGATTCTTATAAATTTATGTTCTCTGAGCTGCTGACTGTCTGAAAAGGAACGCTGAGAACATTTCTGAAGGGAAGGGAACCGAAAAAAAGAATCCAGTCATCGCCGCAGGGAGCGCACACGAGCAAGAGATGGGTCGACAACGTTAAGCCTTTCCTCCGACACTGCTGCCGCTGCTCTCGTGTGTGGTAATTTTGAGACTTGTTTCTTTCTGGTCGTTATTTCGTCGTCACCGCAGTCTCGGGTAGTTTTTGTGTGTTCCGTTGGTACTACGGCATTTACGTGGATTCGCGGAACAAGTCCTGCTACGGTTTGAGTGACATGTGTGACAACTAGCCAACGATGACTCTGGTCGATTATCGATAGACCTCTCTTTCGACAGAGAGAGAGACTTCTGGGAGTTCGTGTTCAAATCTTTTTGTCACGGATATTGTGGGACTTGTGGATACGATCGACAGGTGAGAAACAACTTATTTACGGGCTTTCTTGGTCATGTAAAACGCAAGCAAAGTGCTGCAATCGTTTTTTTTTAATCTCGTGATAGAATGAAATTACGTTCTTTGTCGTTGTCCGTGTGCAGTTGCATCGACAGTTGTAAATATACGCGGTAATCTAGTTTTCACTGGAAGGTGAAAAACAAGTTTGTGTGATTATTGAAAGTGCGTTGTTTTGGTTATGTGTTTATATATAGTAATGCTATTTTATTGCCTTTACCGCGTTCATACTAGAATCTTAACAGTATTAAGGTAATAGTATTACTGTATACAAAATAAGTTATATTTTGTACTAAGGCAGCTCGAGCCCATAGGGAGAAGTAAATTAGTTGACCCTAAGTAGTAAGTTTAGTACCCCTGCCACACGGTAAAGTTAATATATTTTCGTTCAATGATATGGGATTTAATCAGCTCGCGGTCTTGAGTGATTATACGAGCGTCCCAAGCTGATGTGTCGAACCCCATAATGTCATTCGATTGAAATTACATTAATTTCGCCATGTGGCCGGTGTATAATGCAAGAATTCAGTGACTGCACGCGATAACATCGCTTACATGATCGTAAGTGACACTTGTCTTGCCATGTCCGCGTTGACTACGTCTACCTGATTTTTAACTGTGATCTGTTCTGCTGTGTCCAATCACTGCGTGTCTCGCCATTTTGTCGAAGTATTTCTGTGTAAAATACGCATTCATACAGCAATAATTGCGTGACTCAATGTTTCGACTTAAAACAATCACATTTTTTTATAGACGTCTTATACGCATACATCATGCCATTTCGTACCGATTATTTAGCGGTGTAATATTTTGCCCGTGTAATAAAATGTTTTTAGACCCATTGCTATGTGCAGCCTTCATTTCAGCGAATAAGACACGCGTATGTGACTAAAAGCGCCGTTACGACGGTCGATCCACGCGCGTTGCCTTCGCTTCGACGCGCGCCCCTGATGGCCTTCCTTTGCGACGTCACGAGAAGAGCGCTACGGCCTTAGCTTCTAGGAGGTGTTGCCCTGAGCTACTCCCCACAGAAAGGAGGAATTGAGGGAGAGTTTCCTTCTTTCTGGCTGTTCGTCGACCTTTAAGGTGAAGCAGGGTTAGATACGTGAAAATAGAATAAATGTGATCTTGTATTTTTGTATTTTGTATTTTTGTTTGTATTTTGTATTTTGTATTTTTGTGTCAACGTATTTCTTTACGTGCATTCTTACTGGAGACACGGAGACATTGACATTGTGTTAATAAATACACCATTAAATAGGGACCACATTTGAATCTAAATACTATTCTGAAGGTGCCTTGAGAGCACGAAAAAAAATATTCTGTTCCATTGAATAAAGTAAACATGTAAAATACCACATGTTGCATTCTTTCTTTCGTACCACGTCGTGTAGTAACACCAATGCAATTATACATTTGCACTGGTTATTTATTAATGTGTTCAGCCATAATTTATATTTACTTAGAGGCTGCGAACAATTTTATATCTCCCACAAGCAAGCACCCGTCAATACAAAATAAATAAAAAGTGGCCTGTACGATCATCAGACGAAAGTACACAGGGAATAATCACAAAACACTTCGGTTGGAAATATATCGTATTATCCTAATGGTGGCTTATATTCGATTTGATATAGCGATAAATGGTCACTGGACCCATATCTTTTCGAAAGCACAATGCCACTAACTCTCCTCATTGCCAGACACAAGTTGTACAAGAACAGTCGTCAGGAATATATTTATTATAATAATTATAAACAGTATGTGGTAATGGACACCCTCAGCGTTTAATCGTGTCGCTTGACACCGCAGAAGAAGAATATTTCTGTAAATCTGAAACATGCCACCTTTTATCAAAAGCACGATTTGCATAGTCTAATTTAAGAAAAGAAAAGGAAGAGCCGGTTCTTATAAGAATATCTTGACTTTCAGAAGCTTCTCCTACCTTAAGTTTCGTATGTATACGTGTCTCTGTCGCCGTAGCTACAGCTACACCACTAACGCCGCGGTCACCACGCTGATGCATTCTACACCAGAACGTTTAAATAGGGCAGGACCGGGCATGACGTCATGCCCAGTGACGCCGGAAAAAGAACTCAATCCCAGACTGCACTACGCACCGACGAGCTCTCATCCAAGCGCCCGTCGTCTGCGGTCTGTTTCGTCTGCTCGCTTTCGCTGCTGACTTTCGATACGATCGGCGCGCCAAAAGAAGTGTCGATGCGAACCCGCATTCTCATCGCGGCGGAGAGAAACGAAAACCTGCTGCAAGCAGGACTTGTATGGTTTTCTCAACCCACGGTGCCATTCTCAGCGTTCGTGCGTACGACGACTCACGCGCTCGCCTTCCGAAGCCGCGCTATGACGACTCGCCCAAGACGACGCTCCCGGCGCAGTGTCGAGCGCGTCCGCTACACACCGCTACACAATAGATAGGTGTTCACACGACTCATGTGAGGCTGGTAAGAAAAGTTGCATCAGGTTCTCGTAAAGGCCGTAAGCCAATACGGGGGGTTATATGGCAGCAATCGTGGAACGCCTAATTTATTGAAGGCGGGCCGCGCCTCGTTAACGGGCAAGCAATCAGATAGCATATGATAACGCTTTTCTGAGCATACGCTATACAGTGATGCGAATGCGTAACTGCTATATACTCTACAAACGGTATTTTATGATATTTTTGTGGACGCTTCTTCGAGCTTGCGAAACATGGACGATTATTTCGGTACGGAGCGCGTAAACAGAGGTCGTCATATAGAGCCGTAGTGTTTAACAACTCGCTTAAGCCATGGAGCCAGCAATTAGAAAATAACCGTTCAAGCGCGTTACGTATTTAACTGGAAACATGACTATATATAAAATGTTTACGTAGTGATATTAACCCGAGACTGCGGCACGAAAAGGAAACGATAACAGTGATAGGAAAAGAAACTGAGGGACAGAGGACGTCTCTAGTGAGACGCGTTCTCTCTCTCTCTCTCTCTCTCTCTCTCTTATTTTCTGTTTCTACCACAAACTGCTTCGTTTTTATAGGTTAATATCGCTATGTAAACTCCCATCAGCTCGCCAGCGCGCTAACTGTATTTTTATTCATAAAAACATCTCATTAACAGGGAGCGCGCCTTGTCTCTCGCAGGCGCTGAATCCTGACGAAACCAGGGACACCCGGCAGAGAGCCGGACCAGACTCCCCGTTCCTCGGAGCCAACCCTAATCCGATGATGTCCGTCGAGCCGGCTCTCATGGCCGCCTACCAGGGCGACCTGCTGGCGCTCTGCTGGCTCCAGCAGCACCACGCGGACTGTCTTCGAGTGCGTGACTCCGTCGGTGGTTCCTGCGTGCACTACGCTGCGCGCGGTGGTCACGTGAAGGCCCTTCGGTTTCTGGTGCAAGCCGTCGGGCTGCGGCCCCATGCCCGGGACGTGGCTGGGGCGAGTCCCGCGCACGAGGCCGCGGCCGCGGGCAAGACAAGGGCCCTACGTTGGTTGCTCGTGCACACGGCCTGCAAGGTGCGGGACGTGGATCGAAGGGCGCCACTGTCCTCCACATCGCCGCAAGGTGAGCTGCCCTCCACATGCACCCTGGGTTATTCTCATTCTTTTCCAGACTAATTCACTACTCTGCGCTGTAAATTAAAGCTGAGGCCCCACAGCGGCCTGAGAAATGACGATGTAATAAGCCAGTGCTGAAGACGTGTTTCTAAGGCTTGGTCACTACCCTAAAGATTTTTAGTGCATATGTGGTCCTATAGATCAGGAAATGGTCCCCGTCCTGATATGAAATAAATATGTACGAGGAGCAGCAGGTTGTTTGTATACTCTATGTAAGGATGCTTCAGGCTATATATGAATGCGCGTGCGTAGGCCTATTTGCGACTCCAGCGAAATCGACGCCGCGTAGCGGCAACGCCGAGAAGCTCAGAGAGGAGGTCGTTTCGACTCTGTCGTCTGCTATCGCTGCTTGGTTCTCGTATAGGCAGCATAGAAACAAACATCGTTCCCAGTAATTATTTTTATGCTTCCGCCGTGTCATTCCTACGCACTGACTAGAAGAAGGTTTCTACCGTAGAAAAATCGCTTTGCTTTCATATGTAGCGCCGATTTTATGCTGCAGTGCAAGACATTTATGGTGGTCCGCGTGTTGAACGACGAAAACGACCTCCTCTCGTCTGCCATTTTGCCTGACCAGCGCGCCCCCTATAGTTCGCCGGAGTCGCGAATACCTGTTTGTGAATTGTCCCAGAAAATTACCTCTCGGTATGCATACATGGTACGATCCGGCATCCCCAGTGCGATTACGTTTTCCCGAAGGAAAGCGTTGTTTGGCGAGAAACAGAAATGGGTACACTCTGTACTGCACTCTACTGTGCTGTATATCCTATACAATACCATTACATCATCACTAGACGCGTTGCCGCAGGCCGTCGATCGGTAAGGGCGACTTGCCTTTCTGTGACACCGCAGCTCTCCTGAGCTAAAATAAATATCGATATCAATTAATCGATATCAATCACTCTAACCGTAGACCAACATGAACTTGAGAAATATATATATATATATATTTTTTTATAACGAGACGTAAAGGCATAAGTGTGCCGGAGTGGTTTAACCGTGTTCCTTAACACTCTAGACTTTTTTGTATACGCACCGTTCACCTCTTAGCGAGCAGGGCGATGAGAGCTACGCACCCGCGGGGCCAGTCAACCGCTTCCCTTTTATCGCTTTACCCCACTCTCGTCCTTAGTGACGAGAGCATGATCACGTTGCAAAAGATAGGCGGAAAGCTTAGTTTGCGAGTACACGGAGCTTCGACCGCACTGTCAGTTTAGGGGTAACGGAATATAACATCATACGCGCTGTTTACTAAAACAAAACTTGTTTGATTACACCGGGTGTGGGCACCGCGCTTGCGCAGACACAAAATTCCCGTGAGGTGAATCGTCCGCGCATGCGCCGTTCTGACGGCAGCGCCGCCGCAGTCGCCTGGCATCATAGTCGCGTGTTGGGGTTGAACATAGCCTCCTATACACTGACAAAGCCTGGCACATGGCCACGAGAAGCGGCCGCCGAAATGGAAAAGGTAGAGCGGCAGACAACGGATGGAGAGGAAAGCCACGTGACTGGCGCCCCGCTGCGGCGAGACGCCGAAGCACACTTCTCCCGAGCGAACAATTGCGTTTCGGGTCCTCGCCGCTGCAAAAACTGTGCGCTGACGTTCAGGTTCCCCGAGAAATGGCTCTTTGATGCTCTGTGCTACCAGATCCTCGTGCTCCAAATCTGCGACAGGGCACTCTATGGTTCCGTCGTCGAACTGCCAGGCCTTGTGAGTATAGAGGAAGCTATAGGTAGAAGTAAGGTGGACTATAGGGTGCCTCATGTTCTTCTGTTTAGGGTGATGCCACTTTTTGTAGTATCTCGATATACCGACAGCACGCGCTCACAGTGAAAATAGGAAGAAATCGTCAGAAACAAAATGCCGCCGTAGCACTGTCAATGCCAAGAGCTCGAGCAGTTAAACACTGTTTCACGCGCTACGGAAAAGAAAAAGAAACAAAAGCGTCGGGAACAAAATACCAAAAGGGTCAGACGTCACCACCTGCTGAGCAAAGTGCGCATGGAGGCAGCAGGTAAAACTAGGGTGCCTTCATGTGCGCTTTGCTTTGGGGTGAGTGACATCTGGCCATTTTGTTTCTAACGTTTATTTTTATTTTTTGTTCTGAAGCGCGGCGTGAAAGAGCGTGTCCCTGCACGCGCTCGTGGCGTTGACAGTGCTACAGCGACATTTTGTTTCCTGCGATTTCTTTGTATTTTTCCTGTGAGCGCGTGCTGTCGGCATCGGGTACTACAAACGATGGCATCACCCTAAACCAGAGGGACATCGAGGCACTCTAGGTAAAACTAGCGCCCTTTCGTTCTACTATACTCTGTTTCACCTTATGATGTACCGCAGGCTAGGCTACAAGCGCGAGCTCCTTGCTGTAGGGCACATCTCGGCGGCACAAGCTTTCGTGCGTTAAGAAGCAGCTCCCAACGCTATGAGCTCGCGCTTCTAGCCTTGTCTGCGGTACAACATAAGATGAAACGGAGTATAGACGTGTCGGGAACGCGTCTCCGAATGGTGTGTTAGCTGCGTCTAAAATTAGTGGTCCCCTGGATTACCACCCGATGACGTCATAAAAGTGTCGCACTGTCGCCGGTCGCGATCCTGGCGGTGTCCCAGCAGCGGTGCACGTAAGTGACAGACGCCTGTTCTGCTACAGATCGCTCTCTAGTTTAGACAGTCTACTGAAGTTTCGGCAGCCAAGAGTTGGGACGTCGCGACGATAGCGACCCTCGCGTTCGCTCGCGCTTTTCTCCGGCCGGCATTTGGAACACCAACCGCTAAGATCGCGACATCCGACAACATGACACTCCGGCTTTTGTGACGTCATTTGCTGCCTTTTCGGGACCACTTTCGATGGATGGGCGCAATTGGACGCTAAACACACCCGTGGGAGACGCGTTGCAGGTACCACTACAGTCACTCTCGTGCTCTCCGCTTTCCATTCCTGCCTGACGTGTGTTTGGTGCGCCATTTGTTGGTCTCCCCTCAATACCCGATAAACAAAAGTCACATAAAAAAAAAGGAGATGACATGTTATGCCGCCTGGCAACCAGAACGAGAGAAAGGATGGCGAACTGGTTTGATTGCCCGTCACGCATGCAGTCCCGGTCCCCGTTAGATGTGCCGTTTGAAAAGGCCCGACCTCCGCGCCGGCTCCAAAAGGACGGATCCGGTGAGCCGAACGTGGCCGTCCAGAGAAGGGGTTCCGCTCGCGACCGCACAAAGCCCTGGATTCGAACCAAGGACAGCAGCCAGGCGTGCCATTGTGGGCGGACCGTGAAATGGGAGGCAGCTTCGTGCCTTCCGCATCCCGGACGAGACCGAGAAACAAACAGAGCGTCCTTCCGAGTCCACATTTGGAGGGTTGGTGTTAATGCTTGAACCTCTATATGGTAAGGCGAGTGATATATAATTAACTTGCGTGACCCGGTGGATGGAGCGTTCTGCGCGTTGGCTAAGGTACTCTAAAAAGCGAATGTAGTCGAACGTATTTTTTTCACGATTTTTTGTTTTAGGCATTTAATATTTTAAATATAAGTATATCAATTTCAACTGCTTCACTTTTTTTCTTTTTTAGATATGTGTTCGAACCAAATTTGGATGAATAATAATGGAAAGGTAATCGCGCTGCGTCTCGTAGCGGCGCTCGATTTTACCTACCACCTGCACCTCCTGCATGGTGCGAGGAAAGTACAGGGCAGTCTACTTCCGGTATGTGTATTGAGATGCGACCGGAAGTACACTGTCCTACACATTTCTGCACCGGCAGAAATGCGTAGGACGGTGTACCTGCATCTATGTGATGCGTTTTTATAGGAACGATTTGGCCGGCGCTCCGTGGAACATCTTACACATTAGATATAGGCTTGCATATTTATTGAAAGAACCCTCGTTGCTCCAAAATAAAGTATTAACTTAAAAAAAGTAAAAGCCAAAAACACTAAAACAGCTTATACACCATCTTCATTTCGTGTGTATGCCGAGTTAACGCCGAGAAATACAGCTTCCGGCCGGCGAAGAGCTTTGCCCAGCGGAATTCTCGGTAGCTATATGCTTTCGACCGTGCTTTCGACTTTGGTTTTGAGGTTTCATACTTGTTGACCCTATCGGAAAGTGGTCCCACAAGCAGGACTTCTCAAAGTCGCTGACCCTCTTACAATACGATACCATGCGTCGGATCCCGCGGCGTTGAAAGTATAGAGGATTTTCTTTTAATTTTCTGGACGAACGAAGTTACACCTTGAATCTTCATAACGCCAACTCCACCTTTTACTACACCTTCGATTGAACTTTAAACCCTTCTCTCTACCTGGAGGCGCCGATTTCTGCGGCCTCTGTTTATACCATCTTGTAGATGCGAGTTCCACCAGCGCAGGGCGGCTACGACCCGGCTGAAATGCCGCATACCTCGTTTGGATCTTCTAGTGGAATTTGACATTGTAACGTCGCATCATGTGCGTACGTTGCACTGAAATTGAGTTTGTCGACTAAGTTCATGTCGACGAAGATATGAAGACTTCTGGTTATTTGGAAGAGAATACGCTCTTGTCCTTTCGACTAGAGTCATATGAGCCGGGAAGGAAAAAAAGAGGGGGGGGGTATTTTGTTGGAAACAGCAACAACAACAATACGGATAAACGGAAACAACTCCTACAACGGGTGAAGAGCAGAAACTTCGTTCGGTCCGTTTTTTGCTCTTTCCTACGTCTCAGGGTTATGGATATCCCACAACAAGTACTGTTATTCAGAACCTTTGCGAAAATCCCAGAAGTCCGCGCACAAACACCTGTACGCCTTTTTTTTTTTTTTTTTTTTGCCCTGAAGAAAGACAGAGTTTGTGGATAAGAATCGCTCCGATTTATAAAGAGGTGTATCGAACCTTTTTCCAGAATGGAAGCAATCTTAGCGGAGTGATTCACGCAGCACCTCGGCTACTGGTTGGCCACTATATATTTCGGTTTCGATTGGACAACCTCACTTTACGACATCGCCTCAAGACGAAATATAGTGTCGCAGTTTCAAATATGCGACTTTCTGTAAATTTGTGATAGGTGTTCCCTACTGACACAAATAAAATGGTTTAGCACGTTTTTTTTTTTTGTTTTTCTCATGGGGGGGGGGGTGGGTTGTGCGCAGATAAACACGGACAATGATGGCACATCGCGAGGAAGTATAGAACATATACGGTGGAAGGGGTTTCAGGGATGCCAACCTCCCGCCACCCAAGCGGACGCACTGCAATTGCTACCGAAGTTCGGACGCGACCAGGTCGGGACGCGCTACCTAAAATCACCGGTGAGACATGGTTGAATAAAAACAATATTAGTTTTGCCGCAAAACCTTCTAAACTAAAGATTTTAGAAAACATCACGCGCCTGCTATTTTGTACCAATCGCCAATAAACATTCCCACGAGGAAAAGAAGTTTTCGTTTGTCTTTACGCAAAAAAACATGCTTTCTAAAAGCTAATGGTGACCACAGCAAAGAAATAGATTCAGCCGCCATCTTGGCACCTCCCGAGCCTAGGATTTTCCGTACTCTGGGAACATTGAGTGAGCTCTATAGTCCGTTGCAACCTAAGGACGAAGGGCGAGTGAGACGGGCCGGGGAAGGAAGCAGGCGGAACGAAAGAGGGGAAGGAGGTTTCCCCCTCTTCTCCAGCGTTCCGCCTGCTTCCATCTCCCCGGTTCTCTTACCCTCGCCCTTCGTTCTTAGGTTGTAACGGGACTATGGAAGCGTGCGACAAGACAGTGGCGTCGCGTTGCTTGTAGAGTCGTTTGGCGGGAAAATCAGTTCGATCGGCGCGCCCACTTAGGTGTCGCCCGCTCTCTGTTATCCTCCGCAGCCAATCAGATTGCGGCGTTATTGCCTTGCTTTTTGTCTCGCTCCGCAACCAATTAGATTGCGGTGCTACTAATGAGCCATTTGCTGTCTTACCCAACATCAGGAGAATGCAGGGATTGGTGTTCCACGCGCCACGCGCACGCCTTTCCTGTATAAGGTTCGAAGTAAATAACCATAAAAAAGAAAGCATTGACGAACGCGCGTGCAAAGATGCCTTTTGTTTTAGGTGTTTTGCTTTGGAAAAGTTACTACCGCTGAGGCCAGCACGTGCGGCGCGTGGACACGCAATCCCTGCATATCCACCTTGCGCGGCTCTTGGAGTGGGCTGGCTAGGTCGTATGTATGAGAGATCCGAAGAGAATCAGGCAGAGCATGAACGATAATATGCCCCGCCGCTCTCACTGAACAAAGAACTGCAGGGCTTATTATATTCATGCGCTGCCTGATTGCTTCTTCGGCCTTCATAATGAGTAACGCCCCAATCTGATTGGCTGCAAAATGATAATGAGAAGCGTGCGACAAGACGGAAGCGCCGGCGGTGTGGTTCCCAACAGAGTCGTTTGGCGGGAACATCGTCAGTTGGATCGACGCGCTCCCTTTGGGTGCCCGCACGCTCCCTATAGCAGTAGCCATGCTAAAGCAACTTTCATGGGGGTGTTTCAACTCTTCGCTAAAGGGTGGCGCTATCATCGTATTTAGCTCGGTCTCGGTGGACGCCAGCGGCCCAGGTTTCAAAGGTGAGTCTCCCAACTGAGTGTTTTAGTAACGTTGGCTAACGCTGCGTGCTGAGAAGCTCTTGCAACTTTTTCTCCCCGTGGACGCAGCGAGCGATTGTTACACCTCCCAGCTTCTAGCCCACCATAACTGGATTCAATCGATGCAGGTAATGAGCACCCTCCCACCTTTAGCTACCCAGTGAGCCACCTTAACCCAAGTGACGGCCTCCGAGATTCTTGGCGCGTAAAGCTCTCCTCCGGCCCTTCCACACGCCTGTTTGTCCAGCAGGTGGAGCGTATAGCACAGTTTTTCTTATGTTTTTCTAGAGTAACTGTATAGGCTCTGCTTGCAAAGCCAGAGTATCGCGTTCCTTTCCTTGCACCAACAACTCCATGATGGCGGAGAAGTGGTCACGTGCCGAACTCGATCCAACCTTCATGACGGAAAACCATCTTTGCAGCGCCGATTTTCTGGTGAGCATAGTTTCGATTTGCGTTTGCGAAAAATACATCCTACACTAACTCGAACGAATATGAAAGTTCGTTGACCATTGAACATTGTGGATAACCACTGGGTACAGTATAATTGTGTTGCTTCATAACGCAAGCAATGTTTCAAAGCGTGTTTCCAAAGTCTGGGAAGAAGACGACACGAAAGACAATCGCGTTGCTCGCGTTTTCGGCGATCGTGGAGATGCGCGACCGGCACATCCGGCACTTCGGACGAGACAACAATGCGTAGCTACGGTTTTCAAAGGATGATCCCCACCCCTGCCCGTTTCGATCTGGATGAGCATCGTACCGGCGTGCAGTCGTATATAACTACCAGCGTGATGCACGTGCAAGACCTCAGGCTAGCGGTTGGTTAATTGTGTGCACTGGCTATATTTATCATCTCACAGCTGGGAGATTATAATTGGGGTTGTATGGATATTTATACAGCGTGTAGTTGGTCATCCATTTCAAAGTTGCGGCGAGTCACCGCTGTAGATGAGCAATTTTAGCCAGTGCAGTACAACCGTTGGCCTCGCCGCCGGTACGATGCGCTCAGCGCACGCCGGTACGATGCTGATCCAGACCAAAACGGGCAGGGGTGGGGAATCCGCGATTTGCAAAATAGTGCGCGCCGCCTATCGCGGAACGCGGGAAACTTCGACATTTTGGGTGCGAGGCTGGAAAGTGGTTGAACGCCTCCTGTACTAAGACGCCTGTCATGAGAGCGGTGAAAGGGTCCTGTCGTATTCTCTCCTTTTTCCTCTCCCTTCACCAAAACGACCGCGAGGGGCGCTGCCAACTGCCGACTCCTACTGCTCGTGGTCGCGAGAGCGCATGAGATTTGATCGTCCGTTATTGTGGGGATACCACTAGGGGTGCGAGTAGTGCTTCAAATCGAATAGTGCAGGTTCCTGGCGGTTAACAGCGCAAAGAGAGTGCGAAGGGCTACGAATGATGAGGTGCTGTACAGGCGGAACAGCGCACCAGCAAAACAGCTACTCCAGTCCACGCACACAAAAGAAAGACAAACTTACGCAGCGCTGGCTCACTCTTTGGTATATTTACACTTTCGTCTCTCGTCTCCTCTTTTGGTAGTATGATCTAGGGCCATGGAGAATTACCTGGGTCTTTTTCTTCAAAAGTATGCAAAACAGTAAACCAAAGACCGAAACTAAAACTAATCTGTAAAACAAATAAAATACAGCACTCAGTTGCGAGCGGCCGGCCGCGCCAGTTGCGCCGAGATGGCCTGCGCGCCCAGCAAGAGTTGCTGATGTAGATGATGTTGCTCGCGCCTAGCCGGGTCGGAACTGAGCGCCACAACCAGTGGCGTTTGGCTACAATACGATGGCAGCACCGGCCGCAATGGGAGAGCGAGCCACCTGACAGGCATCTTAGTACAGGAGGCGTTGGGTTGGAATACAGCTGGGCTTCGCGATGCATGGTTTGGCTTGATACATGTGGGGCACAAAGCTCGTGTACGCAGTCTGTTCCAAGCGTTGCCTCGAGACCCATATTGAATAGTGTGGAAAATTCCCAGGAGCGTACAGAAATGACGTACCCGTGACAAAATGTGCGCTGCAGATCCGTCAGTGCTCGTTCGGCTTCGCGGTGAGCCGTCCATGTTCCTTACCCTCATGGCTGCTACCCAAGCCTGTCTAAGCAGGATACAACCCTGCAGACGGAAATCTAAAAAAAAATACTTGGCGTTCTCTTTTTCCATAAAAGTAATTCGCGCAACCATACGCAATACATTGCGCCGGCATGGCGACAAACAAAGCGACTCGCGAGCTTTCTTCGTCCTCGCTCATGATGTCCTGCTTCCGCGCCTCTGTCGCAGCCTAGGAATAGCCGGCACGCGTATTTGTTTTCCAGCCAAACAGGGGCGCTAGCTACACCCTCTGCTCGCGCATGCGCAGCGGCTTTTTAGCTGATGTGGATTGAACCCAGGATCCCTGGATTGCTGCAGCGTGAGCTTTCGCTCCACGTTGTGTGCGCTAAGCCCACTCGTCCACCGATCGCGGAGAGGGGGAATTTGGGAGCAGTTCAAATGTACGCCTGTGCCCGTGCCCGTGCCGACTCGAACGGTTTATATACCTTGGAAGCGGCCCGATTCATTTTCTCTGATAATTAAGATATAAGAGCGCTCAATAAATAAAGCAAGCACAAAAGGAAGTGATAACATACATTGTTTTGCTTTCCTTCTCCCTTCTCTGTGTTAAATGTCAAACCAACGTCAACTTCGTCTTCGATTCCTGGATAATTTTACGTGCCGTACATCGGAACGTCGCAATGCGTCCAGCAGACGGTGGGGGCGCCACATATTCCGGGAAGGCTCTGCTTACGCGTCGCAGATCCAGCCTCGTATTGTTGTTCCACGACGATCATCTAGGATAACAGCCATTTTGTCTCTTGATAACATTCACGCTTGTACCGCCAACCATGCATTGTTGTGGAAACCCGCAAGACACGTGCCACGAGTGGGTGCTCTTCGCTTCCAAGTACCGCTCATTTCAGTGCTGCGCCTGGCATTTGCTTCCAAGCGGCCACTCGAGGGCCTCGTGCACTGGCTCATTTGACGCTACTTTTAAGACAAACGCAAGCACATCACGGGGCTTTATTTTGATGGGCAGCAATGCGCTCTCCATAGGTCGTAAAATTTGCGAGGCGAGTCGAGAGAAAAATGTTAATAAAAATACAAATATAAGCGTGATCTATTTATCAAAAAGTATTTTGTACTAAAGTGTGAACAAAGTGAATAATGGTGTTTATTTGGCAAATGCATCTTATTTATATTGTTGTTATTTCTTGAAACCGATAGGTTGGGTAAAGTTAAAGGCACTACGTTTCTTTATTAGCTCATTTAAAGGCTTCAGGTAAAGTAAAGTAAGATAAAGGGGAAATTTACCGATGCCCTCCTGTCGAAAATCGTGGAAGTATCCTATAGGCGCATCTAAAGAAAAAGAAGGAAGATTTGTCAGCCTCGCGAGCTATTACTGCAGCCTTTCTCTCTCTGGTCCTCTCAGGTTTGGAACTCGCTCTTTCAGGTAAGACAGCTTTCGTAAATACGACGTATTTTTGTGGCCCTACCTTTAGCGAAGGACAGAAAGAGACGTTATTTGGTTATTTTATAGCCATAAATGTCGAGGTTTACATGATATCGACCATCAAGAACCGTTAACGACTAAACAAAACTCAAGCCCATTCCTATTTTTACAGTGGGCACGCTTAGGGATCCTATATGTTACCTCTATGTCATGTTACCTCCTATATCCTACCTTCTCTATCATGTTACCGCCAAGGTTGTGGGCTGATCTGTTCGCAAAGTCGTTCCGGTTGCTTCTTTTACGTCGCGTAGGACAGAGACGCTATACGCCGGCTGTTGAAACAGGCAGCAGGAAGCATGTTATAGGGTGGCGCACCTCGATCGCTCCGGTCCATGGGCATTTTAGGGTCGGTTGTACGAAAATGTATTAGGAATTTTCCCTTCAAAACTACCGTCCAACTCTGTGCTGTCAATTTGTCTTTTCTTGACAACCCCGTAGCATTTTTACGCTTTTTAATAATAATGAAATTGTGAAGAGCGGATATGTGCACGCCTCCATTTATGGCAACACTGCGTTAGCATGAATTTGGCCATATTTTTCGCTTTATAGCTTAAAAGCCACACAAATATTGCAATATTTTTTGCAGACTTTCTTAGTACATATTATAAACTACTTTAATTTCAGAGAGTTTAGAGAATATTGAAGCTGGCCTTTTTTTTAATGATTTTCAAAATAATGCATAGTTAGTTGCCCCTGTGTGAGCAATTCTTGTAAATTTCTTTCGCTAACCAGGACAACACATATTTCATGCAAAGATTAACTATATGCAGTGCAATACATTGACAAAGTTTGAAGACCTTAGCTTTT
This sequence comes from Ixodes ricinus, assembly GCA_037355805.1. Lineage (NCBI taxonomy): Eukaryota > Metazoa > Arthropoda > Arachnida > Ixodida > Ixodidae > Ixodes > Ixodes ricinus. Next base: position 9,245 of record JAZHYW010013103.1, on the reverse strand, counting down.
ATAGATACGGAGAAAAAGAAATCTTTAATCCAGAGGGTTATTGCGCAATGTGCCGTGTTTGCGATTTTTTTCTCAAAATAACAACCCTAATACTCGGTGATTAATACTTTTTGTCAATTCCTCCTATGCTTAATTTGTCAGTGAATATTTCTAGACCCGTAGCCAGAACAGTTTTCTTGGGAAGCCGCCCGAAATGTCAACATTGCGCGATACGCAAAACGCGCACGTGACTGAGAAAGGGTACTTACAATTTTTCTCGCAAAGACGAACATTTTTTTCCGTAAACAAGGATTGGTTTTATTCTTTTGGGCATGAAGCCAGCAAAATATTTTTTTCATCAAAATTAAAAATGGTCAACGGACATGGTCGTTCGATATTATCTGAAAACGCCCAGTAGTAATACACGACCGCACACCGGCACGACGCTCAACCAGGTCGAAGCAGGCAGGGGTGGGGATAGAATCAGGACCTCCGGATTCTGCTGCGCGAGCATGGACTGCACGTGCTTCGAGCTATGGCGCGTTAACACAATCAGTCGCCGATACCGATTAGAAAGTCTGAAAATTCAACCCGAGGTCAACATTCTTCACGTTATGCTACTGCCGGCCGTTTGGTCGTCATCGTCATCCTGTATACACACCGCACTAGTAAATATTTAGCTCAATATTTATAATTTCTTATTTATCGCTGGAAATAAAAGTTACGGATAATGTCAATGTTAGTTGGTCCTCGATCCGTCCGCAGATGGCAATGGTCCCAGACTCTTTCCCACTGAAATGCATCACCGATCTGTCCCAATTCGAAGATGCAGTCGAGGTACCATGCAAGCCCATCAAGAGTGCCAACACGTTACAATTTATTGATGGTCTGAAAAGATTTCACACTATATTTTTGGAGGCCCCACAAAATAGTCCCCTCGAAATCATTGCCTTGAGGCATTCGTCCACCTTGTCCCGAGCCCAGTGTTGGGTAAAGTATATCTAAAAAGTACATCAAGTAAAGTACAAGTAAATGAGAGATTATGACTTTCAAGTAGAGTATTAAGCACATTGGGCGCAATGTACCTGAAGTAAAGTACTATAAATACAATGCACTTGCAAAGTAAAGTACAAGTACTTTTAACACAATCTTTCGTGATGCTCCCTTCATTTTCCTATACAGTATTTTTTTTCTTTTTATCTGGTGCGCATTGCCCCATGATTAATCGGTGGTGCATCAGTTATTTTCATAAATGGCGGATAATATTGGATAAAGTCATTGCCCACAGAGTGGTTTTACCCTCGCTAAAGAACTATACACAATCACCTTATAAGGCATTTATTTGCATAGGTCTTGTAGCCTCCGTTACTTCACTCAAAGATATGACCGGATGACGACTTGAAAGACGATAGCGCATATTCACCTGACGATACGCCAATTCTTTGTCTTCAAATTTGGGAAATGTACTTTAAAGGCAGGATAATTGTGCTTTCCTCCGAAAGTACCAGAAAAAAATGCGTTAAGTCAAGTTCAAGTACATACTTAGAGAGATTACTTCAAGTACAAGTTTTCTCAATCTACTTGAAGTAATCCTTTAAATCCAAGGTACTTAAACTACTTCCAAACACTGCCCGAGCCCTCCACTTACCTTAAAGGGTAACTGCAAAGAAAAGAACTTAAAAGTGTATTTTTAAACAGCCTTATTGGGACAAGCATGTCACAAAACAATTTTTCCGACAAAAACAAAATTTTATACTGCAATATTTATTGCGCGAGACTAATTTTAGTTTGCGGCTATTTCGTCCGTTTTAAACCGCGCGCCACAAAGTTGGTATTATACGTCACGTAGTGGCTGCTCACGTCACGGAGTGGCGTATAATGCCAACTTTGTGGCGCGACTTAAAACAAACGAAATAGCCGCAAACTAAAATCGTCGAAAGAGCGGGAGTGTCAAATGTGGAGAAGTTGTGACCCCGACCAAATTACGTCCTGTGGCGTAAATATTGCTAGAAAAAATTTGTTCCTTCGCGGAAGATTTGTTTTGTGACATTCCTAATTAGGCTGTTTAAAAAAACACTTCTTTTTTTCTTTGCAGTTACCCTTTAATAAGCTTTCCTCAATTCAAGAAAATGCATATAGACTTTTTGTAAGGTGTGGTAATTACTAGACTTTTGTATTTATATGAATAATACTTCGATTGGTGCAGTGGATGAGAAAATCCGAGCCGGAGTCATCGTCGCTGATGAAACGCTATGGCAACGGGGACTCTGAAGAAAGATGGCTGGCAACTGCACACTATCGTTACGGTGGTCCTCGTTCCTCTGGCATGCTGCGCTGAGCTCACTATAACCTTGCTCCACACCAACGATGTGCACAGTCGATTCGAAGAATTCTTGCCTTCTGGAACTCGCTGCCTACAATCTTCGGCCAAATTGGGACTCTGCGTCGGCGGCATCGCGCGCCAAAAGACACTGGTGAATCAAGTGAGGTCGACTGAGCAACACGTGCTTTTCCTTAATGCGGGGACTACTATCAGGGTACCCTGTGGTACTACTTGCTTGGGGCCAAGATTGTCGTCGAAGCAGTCAACTACCTTGGGCACGACGCCATGTCCCTTGGCAACCATGAGTTCGACCGGGGACCCGAAGGGCTGGCACCGCTGCTGCGCGACAGCAAGGTGCCTATCCTGGGCTGCAACGTGGACTTTGGGAAGAGCCCTTGTTGAAGAACCTACCGCTTAAAGCATCCATCGCCGTGCGGTTTGGCTCTCAGTTAGTCGGAATAATAGGTTACTTGACATCGAAGTCGGTCCTCATCACGAAAGCACCCAGGGTACGTTTCACGAATGAAACAGATTGCATCAAGAGGGAGGCCGTACTACTCCGTCAGCAAGGAGCCAAGGTGATCATAGCAGTGGGCCACTCCGGATTGGACAATGACAAAGAGATTGCTCGGGCCATTCCTGAACTCAGCGTCGTCGTCGGCGGTCGCTCGCACGTCTTGCTTTACTCGGGGCATACCGTCGACGGCAGGGTGTCCGGCGACTTGCCAGTGGACTCATATCCGGTGGTGGTGAAGAGGGAAGACGGCTCGCGCTGTCTCATCGTTCACGACTTCTGGATGGGGAAATACATGGGAAACCTGACGATCACCTGGAACGACCACGGACAGCCGCTCCGCTGGAGGGACAGCCCACGCTCCTCGATAACAGCGTCGAACAAGATGCAGCGGGGCTGGCCCTGTTGGACAAGTATCGACCTCAATTGCAAGCCGCGCGCTCCAGGATCGTGGCCGGTACATACGTATACCTGCAGGGAGACCGCCAAACACTCCGCTTTGGAGAGTCAAACATGGGCAACGTAATGGCTGAAGCATTCCTGAAGTACCTGGCCAAGAGAATACCCAGACCCTCTGGCTTCTGGAGCTCTGTCTCTGCTGTCATTATAAATTCCGGATCTCTCAGGACGTCCATACTTGAAGGTATAATAACGTTTGAGGACGTCGTAAATGTGTTGCCCTTTGGTGACAGCATTTCACTTATCAATATGACCGGAGCTCAGCTAAAGGGCGTTGTCGAGCACGGTGTTCACAAGTACGACGTGAAGGGCGTTATTAAACGCGGAGAGTTCCTCCAGATGGCTGGCATGCGCGTGATTTATAACGTTTATCGCGAGCCCAGGCACCGTGTGATCGACCTTCAGATTCTCTGCACAGCTTGCCGAGTACCGCGCTTCGAACGAGTGAAAGATGACAGAATCTACTCGATTGGAACTTCGAAATACATCGCACATGGCGGAGACGAGTTCAATTTCTCGTTTGTGAAGCCACGTGATCTCGTGGACACCAGCTTTTTAGCCGTAGAAGTCGCTGTTGAATATTTGAACGCCTCTTCTCCAGTGACGATGGGTCTGGACGGCAGGATCGCTTTTGTGAAAGGGGCCTGTGTGAAAAGCTTTTCCTTGCACAGTCTGGCTGCTTTGTACTGCTCCCTGTTCGTATTATCACTGGTCTTTTCTCAGGGAGATGCCTGGTGCTAGAAACCTGCTTTTATCTACCTGGGGTGCGTCGGTGTGCTGTTCCCTAATTTCGTGAGCCCTCGTCGTCTTCCAAGTGTTCTCGATATTTAGGATATTTTTTTAGAGTCCTCTCAGGGCGGCAGCACCAAACCTAGTGCCTCGTATGCTTTGTCACGAATGATGGTCTATATACTATAATACGTGACTAACTGAATTTAACTTATTTAAAATAAATCGTTAACTTTTGTCCTTTTTGAATAGGAAACTGTTATTTGCCGCGGAAGTGTGGCTATCCGGTGAACTACTATTAGCGAACAACATTTTGTAAGAACCAAGTATAAGTTACGATGTTCTCATGGTACAATGTCGAGTTAAGCTTTATTAGGTTATTGCGTAAAAAAAAACGTCTTAAAGGTAAACTGAAGTGGTGATATTGTATTAGGAACGAATTCACAGGAGAATCTTTGTTTGACCTCCAGCATTAGGAATATTGATGTTTTTTATCGGGTTCGCGGACTAGCCATAAAAATGCGTTCAACGTAGTGCTGAACGCCTCCTCAGCTCTGTTAGCGTTATACTAGTTAGTTATACCTGTTAAATACCAGCGAAAAGATAATTATATTACTTTCAAATGAAACCATTCATTGAAAAAAAAATAGACACAATTAGACAATTAGCGACCAAAGCGCACCTAAATTGCCGCAATCTGTGGGTCCCTGGCCGCTCCCGGCAACCACTTGCAGATAAGAATACTGTATTGCTGGATGACTACTTTGCCCCACCGGAAGCCAGCCCGGTACACATGATGAAGAAGAGCGCTGCGTTGGCGTTCGATGGGAACGGTGTTCATTTAGAGAGACTCCATCCGAACTCTGACGCGGTGCTAGTGTCCAATCTGTAAAGGCTGGTTCACACTGTCCCATTTTCTTGCGTTAAGTTACGTTACGTATAAGTCACCGAAACATTCGTGTCTCGAATGTCGCGTGTCATGCTTTCTCCTTGAACTGGCAGCCTCGCTTAATATGAAGCACAGAGGTCCCGGTGACTTCAACGTAATATTTCGTAACGTAACTCAACGTAAAAAATGGGGCAGTGTGAACGGGCCTTAAGTCGCGGGGGGAGGGGGATCGGTGGCCGAGTGGGATAGCGCACACCAGCTCGGAGCACGTGGAGCGAAAGCTTTGCGCTGCAGAACCTTAGGGATTCTGGGCTCCATCCCCACCCTGCCCGTTTCGATCTGGATAGAGCATCGTGCCGGCGTGCGGTCCTGTGTATCACTACTGCGTGTGTGCACTGTTAAAGAACCCAGGCTAGCGGTTTGTACTGCACTGGCTAAAACTCTCATCTTCAGCTGAGCAGACAAGTCGCTCGTTGGAGGCAGACTCAAGTTTTAGGCTGTATATACGCACAAACAACCCAATTTTTATCTCTGTAAGTCTGCCACAGGTGACATAAAAAACCCAGCACTAACGCTTTTTCAGCGGTAAGCCTGCTACAAGAAGTCGCTATAGCAGAGTAAGTCTCAGGCGAAGCGACACGACTGCCATTTCTTTCTGCATTCCGGTGACTGAAACGGTAGACGATGCGCTTGCGAAGGCTTGATTCCCGTAGCTCTGTCATAACCGGTTGTGTTCCGTCCCGCGGACGCAAAAAGAATCGCGAGTGGCTTTGTTTAGCGTCTCCTTCCACACCTTCGCACTGCAAAACCGTTTATATATATAAATCAGAATAGAATAGACTTCTGCTTATGTGCAATAAACCGACTCACTGATCATCCCATGCGTGCGCGACGCCGCCATAACTGTAGTGGTGTATGCATGTTTATACAGCCTGTACTTAGTCTGCCTCAACGGGCGACTTATCTCTCAGCTGTAGATGAACAATTTAGCCAGTGCAGAACCAACTGTTAGCCTGGGGTCTTTAACGTGCACCACGCGGTAGGGATACACTGACCGCACGCCGGTACGATGCACATCCGGATGTAACGGGCAGGGTAGAGAACCTCTAACTGTACTCTGCTGTAGTCCATAGTAGGAAGGCACCAGTGCACAGAGAGTCCGCGTCCTCTCGTGCTCTGGCTCCCGCAGACCCACCGCGGAGTTGTCGCACGTGCAGAAAGACAGTTTCCCGATGCTTGGCGTGAAGCAATGCCGCATAACAAAACCGACTGGTGAGATCGGTCTATTAATGCAAACCATAGAACACGTGCTTTAGCGTCGTTATGCCCAAGTCCCACTAGAGCGACAGCAGAAAGAAACGACACCCTATAAGCCTCTAACACGTGCGGCATGCACGCGAGGGTACCTCTGGCGGGCTGGCCTACAGCAACAAAATGAGCTACGCTTCGTTGTCCGTCCCCTTTCTATGTATCTTCCTCATGTTAAATAAAGTAGCGCCTGATATCCCTTGGGTTCGTTTTCAGCTTTGTTGAGGGCGTCTTTGAAGGAAGAATATAATTTGTGTGGCGAAAATGTATCGGAATAAAACAATGGCGATGCATTTTTTTGTATTTTTTTTAACCCAAATTTCGTATAGTTGATGTTCAGAGATCGTATGGCGCAGAATGATTCAGCAAACGGAACCAACAGCTCTACGAGTCTCTGTATTGAAGAGCCAGAGACAGCACGCGAGAGAAGCGCCTGACTCGGGGGCAGTCCTATGGGCCTAGCTTGGGCCTAGTAAGGGTTTTGCTCCAAAGCGTATAGTATGTGCCAGTACTTTCGATTTTCTACGGAGACGACACGAACCAAAGGTGCCACGCATGAATAAGAAACCAGCAGAAGCTTAAATCTGATACGTGTTTGGCAATTGTTGCCAAGCGAAACCCGAACGAATAGAGGTGAAGCCTAACTCCCGCACTTCCTTGGCCATTTAGAGTCGAAACTGCCCAAACTCTGGCCAAAGAATATCAATTTTGGTTTCCCTTAACTTTTTTTTTGGGTGGGGGAGGGGGGGGGGGACTTTTAAAACCCCAATTTACAAAAAAAAAATATCTTGGCCTAAAGAACGGTGCTATTTGGGTTCAAAAGTGCACTCGCTCCAGTAGCTGCTCCGATACCGCCATATTCTGGGCACGCACTTGGAGCATGCATTGAACACAAGCAATGCGTCATTGTTCGGCGCGTACTCGGTTAAAAATGAATTCGTCACAAGTGCTGCGTCAGCACTGGGCGTAAACTCAGATCCTATGACAGGCTTCGCGCAGGAAGTAATGCCTAAAATATGGCGGCCGCCAATGTTGCTCGACGAACTTCTGAAAAGGGTCAGGCACTATGGAAGTCCGCTCTGCGCTGCATTGTCGGATCTGTTGCACCGTCGCGCAGTCTCGCCAGTGCACAGATAAATACCGAAAAGGAGGCTCGTTTTAATGAGTTCTACTCATTTCGGGAAAGGCTCGGAAATAAATGGAATCTATATATTGAGAAAAGTCTATCGTCCTATCCTCGATCCCTTGAAGTATACGGCGGCCTTTCCAAGATAGACGCGCTCGTCAAGAAAAAAAGAAGAGCGCTTTAACTTTTTTTTTTTTTTTTTACTATACATGCATTTTTGTCGAACGAAATCACATTAGAAAGCAACTTGCAAAACTCGCAAATGCAGCGAGGGACGGGTTATATGCAACGTATCTAGTTGCCAGCGCGCTCAGGGAAGACAGTAACGCCACTTCTATCGATCGCGTCTCAATTCCTTCCGCGATTTCTGCTTTTTCTTCCCCTCAGAGGTTGTGTGTACGTGCGTGCGCGTTTTGTCGCCGGCAAAGACGGGAAGGAAGGACTACACATTTCTCCAAATCGCACCGTCAACGAGATTTCTCCGCCAAAAAACCGAAGCGCGACCGGCGCCACCGTCTTTGGAGATAACGCGAACTCGCCTAGCTTCCCTGCTGGAAGAGCGTGCCGTCCGTCGGTGGACGAGCGCGCTTCCCGCTTCATCGAGCCATCCTTAGAACCAAAAAGCAACAAACAAACAAACCCACGCGAGGGAAGGACTAACAAGAAGCTAACGGTCGACACCAAGAAGGAGAGATCGCATGGCATCCGCGCAAACCTTCGGAAAGTGCCGTCTGTTATCCTCAGTTCTACCATACACACAACGGACCGCAAGAGACGCTACCAGCTATCAAAGCCAATCTAATGCTCCGCGAGTATCACGTGACCTTCAGGAGTTGCTCAGCGACGCGCTGTACGAGTACTCACGTGATATGTTCGCCGTGCTGGATTGACTGGGGGACTAGTAGCGCCGCGTTGCGGTCCATCACTAAGGTGAGCCAGAGTATATATCTCTATTCGTCCCTATGCTGACGGCGCGGCGGGAGCTGCGTGCTCGCCGGGCCAATCAACCGCCTCCCTTTCGTGACTGATCTCACCCGCTCTCTGCGCGTGGGTATGGGCGAGAGCGTGATCACGTGGCGAAAGATAGACTAGTTTATGGAGAACGTATAGCTTCCACCGCACTGTCAGCTTAGGGATGAACGGTGTACGGTTGAGTTCCTTTTCTCGTAGACTTGCCATATGCGAGGAAGCGACAACATCGAGACAGCGGCGTTCTGTTATATTCCTCAGCCGCTTCAGGGAGCCGGGGTACCTACGTGCGCGGGTTCGTTAATAGACGCCCGATGAGGAATGCGAAGCCGTAGGGCTGTGCCCGTGCTCGTCGGCAGAATTTTACACGAGTCGCCTCGCGGGCTCTATATACTTGTTGTATTCTTTGACCGTAATGGCCGTTGTTTTCGCGTTGAGCGCTGCCGGACCTGATATGGCGCGCGGTGGCGCCGCTTTCCTCGATGCTGGCTGAAACAACGGCACCTTTATCGGTTTCAATTCAAGTGCTCCTCGTGGAGCGCTGTTGCTGCCGCCGGGATAGCTGGGGTATACGGCAGGCGCTGCGTGCGATAAAGGTGTAGGGCTTATTTTTGTTGTTGTCGTTCAACTTTCTAATTTGGCAATCGATGCCGGAACGATTTTGTGTCTCGTCGTGGACTTTTTCAGACGCCGTGTCGAAAAATAGCGGATCCTTACCGTCGCGTAGCCCCGGCTGCCGTTCCGTACGAAGTGCGGTACCGTGTCTATGATAAGATTAGCTTCACGGCTGAAGACTTGCGAACAGTTGTATGGTGTTCCGGTCTACGGAGGCATCTCTTCTTGGACATACGTACGACACGGGCTTGAGTCGTTTTCTTGCGGGAAACGCTTGTGGCTCGCCGCAAATAATCTCGGGGAGCTTGAGGGGCAACAAAAAAATATGATTTTG
>JAZHYW010013102.1:0-22326 GCA_037355805.1 Ixodes ricinus | reverse complement strand
TATTCTGGAAACTTTCCCGGTTTGGAAAAAAGCTCGATATAGCCAATACGTTGTTCGTTACAAAAGTACTTTACATGCATTTTTATTTAAATTTTCCGTTAGTTCGAAATCGAAAATAATTCGCTGTACGTGGGTTCGTTCTAAACGGGTTTCACTTCATTGGCGTAGAAGGTTCGACGCATAAAACATTCGGACCTCCAACAAGCAACAAGATTCTCGAATTTACCAGAAGACTAAATTGCATGAATGACAAGAGATGCGTCGCTGTCAGGAATCGAACCCTGGCTTTTTGCGTGGGAGGCAATCACCATATGCCGTTAGGCCACGCGCGCGCTGCCTACTTGTCCCGTTGCGCGCGCGGCAATATTGCTTGTGATTCGCGCTCGTAAATATTACCACGCATAGAATTGGTCTTTTTAAATGCTAGACTTATTTGTATCGACATATCACAAGAAATTTTCTTGCAATGTTTAGACCCTCTTAATAACCTTAAATTATGAAAGAAGTTCCAAACAAGGTTTTCTTTACTGGCCCTCAATTTTGTAGTCGGAAACCGAGAATATTGCAGTTCGGGGTGAAAGGTGGCGAGAAATCGCACTCTAAATTCTTCAAGTACCCATGATGTACCCATGACGTGGGTACATCATGTACCCATGACGTGTAATGTAGTTTACCACGTCACGAACTTTATCTCCCTTTTCGACTCTCAGGTATTGATTCTACCTTAAGAGCTCTCTTGCTCTAAGCACGCTGTCCCTTAATATTGGTGAACGAAAAACAAAGATCTGCTATATGGTGTGTTATAGCCAATATCAGTCTCAAGGACAAGTTACACTCTAATGTATGGATATGCAATAGATTATTTTTAAACCGTTGTGCTCTGATTTTTTTTAATGCAGGACATTCATCGTCGTGGCCGTCGCGTGTTTTGTGCACCGTAAGATTTGAAACTTTACACTACAATTTGAAAGTATAAATCCAGTTCTGGGTGAAATGAGAAGAATATTCATTTGAGTTTAAATGACCGGTACAGCCAGGCGACCGCGTTGCAGTGAGTAGTTGAGCTAATTTGTCGCTCGCTCTGATCCCTGGTCACTGTGAAATGATTCCTCTCGTGTAAAATCGAAATAAGGAGCCATTTGACAGCAGGCTCATGTCCAATCGAGCTGCCGGCTCTAACTACTTGCTATAACTTGGTAGTCTCTGTCGCTGCCAGTCATTAACATTCGCAGGAATATTCCTCCAATCTCTCACGAAAACAAAGCAGCGCTCTACAATTTTTACAGAAATAATGCGCACCACAAAAAATAAACCTATGATGAAAATTGAGCACGTACGCGGCAAGCCGATTCAAGCACCCATTCTGTAGTCCGCGACCTCAAGGTCACTGTCACATTATATATTTTTTTATTGTAATATACAAGGTAAAGTGTAGGATGGCACAACGACCTCTTTCGAGAAGCTACATGTTGCTACTTTTCGGAAAGGGGAGATGTGCAATGTGAGACATGCATAATAATAATGAGCAATTTGGCTTGAAAAAAATCACTTAGTCATGTAAGTTTGTTTTTTTCTGCAATTTCAAAGAGACATGACTTTTTGGCAGTAAAGTGAGTAAAACTAAACACAATGGAATGAGTACTTGTTCAAAACTTAAAAAAAATGTAAGCTTTGTTTTGTGTTGCTCTGTTATCTTGCACCATAGCCTAGTTTCGTCTGGCGTTTTTTTTTTTTAATTCGAAGGCAGAAGTTGTTTACAGAACTCGCAGCATGGCTTCAGGAAACATTTCTCATGCGAGACGCAACTAACATCATTCACCTACGATCTTCATCACTATCTCGATGATCATTACGAAGTTGATTGTGTTTTTTTAGATTTCTCCAAAGCCTTTGACAAAGTTTCCCATAATAATAATAATATAATAATAATAAGTTTATTTCGACATGCATATGTCTGGGAGGCTGCGGCAAAAGAAGACGCGAAGTCCTCTGACGTGGCCACCAGCCCCCGTTACAGCACTCGGCACGTACCTCTAAGGATACCGTAAACAAAATGAACATCAATTACCTAATTTACATCAAAATGAGTCCACGGATGAAAACACTTAAAGAGTCACAAAGTTGAGTAAAAAGAACAAACACTGTTACATATAATATAATTGATCACATTTGCACATTTGAACTAATGGCACAAGTGGCAGGTGTATATTATTCGATTGAAAGAAAATACATTTTGATCATTTTTCTAAACATCTGGAGATTGCTGCAGTTGTGTACCGTTTGGACTATATTTGCGTGATTATTTAGTAAGTCAGCAATTTGATAATGAAGTGTTTGAGTACCATAGTTTGTTCTAACGTTTTGTTTGGTGTAAAAGGTGTGTCTAAGAGTGTAATCGGCAGGCTTATGAAGGTAGACGTTGAAGAAAGAGGTCTCATCCCGCTTTATCTCGTCAAATATAATGTTCGCTAATTTAATAGAAAAAACATGACCGATGGGTAATAGCTTGTATTTTTCGAATGTGGGCGATGTATGCTGAATATAACCTAAATTATCTATGAACCTAACGGCCTTCTTTTGTAAAAGAAAAACTTTTTCAATGTTTGTTTTCGTCGTGGTTCCCCAAACTAAAAGACAATACTGCAGGCGGGAATACACAAGAGTGTAGTAAAGCTGCAGTTTAAGCCAGTTTGGTAACAAGTGTCTGATTTTATTCAGTATACCAATTGAACGTGATATATCACATCTAATTTTATTTACATGGTTCGTCCAACTTAAAAACTCCTCAAACCAAACCCCAAGAAACCTATGAGCCGAAGTGCTTTCTATCGTAGAGTTTAAAAATGTAACATTCAACTTACGCTGAACAGGTTTATTTCTGGACCTGAATAAAACATATTTAGTCTTCGCTGTGTTTAACTCTAGTTGGTTAGACCGCAACCATTGAGACAACTCATTAAGCCAGCAATTTGCACACTGTTCAATTTCATCGAGATCTGTCCCGGAAAAGAAAACGTTAGTGTCGTCCGCGTACAGGATAATATCGGGGATTCGGGGTATATTAACTATATCGTTTATATATGCCAAAAATAACAAAGGTCCGAGGATGGAACCCTGAGGAACGCCGTACTGTATCAGGGAAGTATGTGATTTAAAACCGTTAAGAGATGTGAATTGTCTTCGAGCTGATAAGTAATTCTTGATAAGTTCGAGAGCTAATCCCCTTATACCATAAACTTCTACTTCATAAATTACAATCACTTAACGTCAATTCGTGCATACTAAATTAGATTCATGCACTTTTGACGAACCGTCTGCAATTTGTTACTGCTAATAATACCAATTCTAGCTCTCTTCCAGTTAACTCGGGTGTCCCACAGGCTCCGTACTTGGCCCGCTGCTCTTTCTTATTTACATTATTGACTTGGTACTAAATATCTCCTCTTCCATCTGCCTCTTTGCTGACGATTGTGTAATCTATCGAAAAATTACTGACATAGCTGACACTTTCCTTTTACAATGTGACCTTAATCTGATAACACATGGTGTAACCAGTGGCTAATGGAACTAAACACTGACAAATGCAAATCAATGAGAATATCACGTTCTCAAAATGTGTGTCATACCTACCATCTTAACAGTAAACCTCTCGCTGCAGTGTCTGTTTATAAATATCTTGGAGTTCATATAACCTCTAACCTTTCTTGGAAGATACATGTCGAATAAGTAGTTAACAGTGCTAACCGCATGTTAGGGTACTTGAAAAGAAATTTCTTTCTCGCTCCGTCTTCATTAAAACTAACCATGTACAAAACGCTAATTTGTCCAAAATTGCAATACGCTGCAGCTGTATGGGACCCTACTCACTCGTCACTAATTACCATACTTGAATCCATTCAAAACCGCTCAGCCCGTTTCATTCTGTCAAACTATCACCGCACAGCCAGCTTCACTACAATGAAAAACACGTTAGGTTTGCCATCCCTTATTCATCGCCGTAAAATATTCCGTTTGTGTCTTTTCCATAAAATATTCCACCAAAATGCTGTCCTTCGTCAAAAACTCATTTACCAACCATCCTACATCTCCGCTCGCATTGATCATAGTCATAAGGTCGGCATTCCAAATTTCAAAACATCGTTATTTCAATATTCTTTCATGCCTCAAACGTCCTTGGATTGGAACCCCCTTCCCGCCTCGACTGCCAAACATCACCGATATTGTCCTGTTTAAGAATGTCCTTACCAATATGTGCGCATTGTAAATATTTATAGCTCACTCCCCTCTTCAATGTATTTACCTTGAGGGTATTTGAAATAAATAAATAAATAAATAAATAAATAAATAAATAAATAAATCAGAATGCTGCTGACCTATAATTGTTTCCAAGATTGAACATGTATGTCTGTATTAAAAATTGCACTGTAGGTTAAACAGCGAGCAAGGCAAAAGCACAGCGTCACAGCTTGGACGGGGCCGCTCTCTTCAAACTCTTTGTCCTCAAAGAGAAGAGTGCAGCTTCCAGCTCGCATTCCTTGGCAAAGGACCTCCGGGCAGATTGCTACAGACCCCTAAGACAACGCTGAAGAAAGGCAATGCTTTTGACAATTTTCCTTTACAAAACACATCCACATGATGACGAAGCTGAGGTTGATAAAAGGACACTAAAAAGGTTTCTGAGGCGGTCTGTTCTTGGTGATAACTAGGGCTCCTTGTTTTCGGAGTTAATTTATCGTGAAATTCGGAGGGTGTTTTTCGGAGTTTATTTTTTAGCAAACATTCGGTGTTTATCGGAGTTAATTTTTCGTAAATGCCCAATTCTTCAAAATTCGGAGATTAATTTCGCAGTGTTTCTTATTAAAAATATTAAATAAAAACAGGATGCAAACGTATGCCAGATAAAAAATAAAACGCGCTTGTATCAATTAAGATTTCTTCAGTTGAATTTGGCGTTGGTGTCATTGGCAATACTAATTTGTCCAATAACAAAATTCGCACACAAGTGGGGTTTCGAGAAACGTTGATACCTTAAAATCAATAAACTGCCGGAGGTAGCCGCAAGGAAGCTCGTAGTCATACCATCAATCTATCCCGCGGCCGCGCGAGGTGGAGTGGTTAAGGATGTAATGAGAAGTTTCAACTGCCCCTCTTTCCTATTTCATACAATCTCTATGGTCCATAGCTTTCACTGTTACCCCCAGGAACATACCCTCTCCTTTCTTTAAATCCCAAATCCCATGGCCCAAACTGGAAACCAAAAGAGTGGCTTTGTCGTGACAGTACGATGGCCTGTTTCCCTGAACCAACCTTGACGAGACAAGCCGTAGGACCCCTTTTGACAACGGTCCAAGGCTTGAAAGATATTTATGGTGTCACTTTCCCAAGACCATTAATCCTGCGCTGCTCAAATTGAAAAAAAAAATTACTTTTTATTTTTGTTGTGTGTGTGTGTGAGGGTTGGGGGGGGCGGCATGGGCACGTAACAATTCGGAGTTTATCGGATAACTTCGAATTGACAAAACATTTACCGGCGGGTGTTTTTCGGAGTTTTTCGGATTTATTCGAAAACACGGAGCAGCCTTAGTGATAACTCATTTTGTGGTCTCGAACCATACCCCATCTAAACATTATTCTCATGCGACGCTGATTTTCTAACTAAAATAGGATCTAAGATCGTGACACACTCTTGCTTGAATGAGGAAACCCACTCGAAACGGGTTGCACATAGGGGTCTGTGAAGTTTATGCCAGTACGCCATGCATTGGATGCACGAAGAAATAGGAGTGAAGAGTCTGGCATTTTCGGTTGGTACACGAACTAGAAGGATGCTCCGTGTTCTTTTCTCCGCACGGCTTCCGCGGGTAACTTCATAACAATTGGTAACGAACGTGAAACCTAGGCAAATTCCTTCCGGCAAGAGATGAATAGTGCCCAGCTCCATAATGCCAAGGTATTGAACCTTCGAAGGGGAACCAACAGAGTGGCCCGATTATATGAAACTCAGTGGGCTTTTCTTTGAGGCAAACAGCATTCCTTTCGCAAAAGACGGTCTGTTTTTGTAAAGTCTTGCAGTGCCAAGACATAATTTTTTTCGGAGCATCTTGACCCCCAAGTAAACTACCCCAAGTAAGCTACAACATTGGCATTCTGGCCAAGCGCAACTTCTTCCAATGTTTCAGCCATCATTATCACCAACGTTGGGCCATCGTTCAACCAATGTTCCAGCCATCATTGGCACCAACGTTGGGCCATCGTTAAACCAATGTTTCAGCAATCATTGGCACCACCGTTGGGCCATCGCTCAACCAATGTTCCAGCCCTCATTGGCACCAACGTTGGGCCATCGTTCAACTAATGTTCCAGCCATGATTGGCACCAATAGAAGGCCATCCTTTAACCAACTTTCCAGCCATGATTGGCACAACTGTTGGGCCATCGTTAAACCAATATTTCAGCCATCAATGACATGCACACTGTGTCATTGTCTGCGCCAATTTTGGCTTTCACACTAATTCAATGGCTATGCCATCATTGGCATACAAGTTCATTCATTGAATAGGCCGTTATCGGCTGTCAAGCTAATTCATTGGCATGTCCCATTGCTAATGCCACATCTTTAATGCTGGATATGCAATGATGACAATGCGTTTAAATACTGGTTATTCCAACATTGGGTTTTAAGAACCCCTGGCCTGTTTTGTATTAGTAGCCTACTGCAAAAAAGCATTCTGGGCACAAATGGCAAGGTCCTCCTGTGCTTTGTTTATGAACTATTTTATCTGGCGACTAAATGACTAATTCAATATCATTTAATACTTTTTTTCTGAACTTTTATTCAAAGGGGCTAGGGAAGAGGCTCAGCGGGGAGCCTATGCCTGGTCCTGGGGAGGGTCTGGGAGGGTCCTGGGGCGAGTCCTGGGGCTGGGAAGTCATTGCGGCTTCCTGCCGCCTCTTTCTGCCGCCTCCCCTTTCGCAAGATCCTGGCAGCCACTTCAGCATCATTTTTTAAGCTGTCGATGTATAAATTTTTTAGCTTCGCATTGATGGCATCTACGAAAAGATCCAAAGGTCGAAGATCAACACTTTTAAACCCACATTGGTCTTAGTAAAGCACACTCCCATGCAGCACGTTGTGAATGGACCAAGGCTCTACATAAGTTCATTTCTTTCTGCAGCATCGCGATGTTCTGAAGAGCTTGGCTCACAATGGAGTAAAAGGTCATCCGCAACCTCAACCACGTCATCGTGAAGTCAAGGATGACTGGCCACCATTGGCTCTTTCTGAACTATCAAACTGTATAGATCATGGACAAGCAAATGAACAGACGCGATCAAGCCACGAAAGGCAATGCTGGCTCACTTGCTCTAGCAGAAGCCTAGCCGCGGCATCCCTCCGCTGAGAAATGCTTGCTGAAATGAATCGCTCTCGAGCTAGCATATGTCACCCATGCGAATTATTCGTTAACCCTGAATGGGCATCGTCTGGAAGGTCGGATATCTCAAACTTATTTAAAATGTCCCGAACTGAATTAACCTATTTAATACATGAAGGAAACGCGTAAAGAAAAAAGTACTCGCACATGAGTTTATAAACAGGCAGGAAAACAGACACAAAATATTCTCTTCAAATCTCCTAGAAGTTTACTACACACAGCATGTTCCGTAGAGAAGTACAAACGTGAGAAGCGATCTGCGAAATGTAAAGAGGTACTGCTAAGCTTTATACAGCTGAAAATATTGCAAATAGAACCAGGGGTAATTCTAGGCCATATTGTCTGTTTTCCCGGCAGCTGAAAAATGTTTTCCCTAAAATTCTCCTGAGAGACGCATCTCATTGACGGTGGCAATCAGTTCATCGAATGACGTTCCATTGACAGATCGTTTTATTAACTTGCTGTTTGATCAGCAGATTGTTTTACAAAGTAATACGATTAGATTTTTTATATTTTTTGTGGTAACAAGTTACCCCAAATAGTCGCCGCCAATGGCATGTAGGGTGGGACGAGTGGGTTAACATTCTTGTAATGAGCTGTCGCGAACGTCGCCGCGAAGCTGCGTGGACGGGTCTGCCGGCCGGTGACACACCCGCGAAAAAATTCCCCGCAGCGTGCGATTCGCGTAGGGAGTGTCGGTGATATGTTAGTGTCGACGAAACGTGTCCATGAAAGGTTTGTCCATACAAATTTGTCTATGAAACGTATTTCCACGAACAGCCGGGAGAACAAGAAAGTCAGTATTTCAAACAGCTAATGGGAGGCGACTCTCCATAGAATTTCGGAAAAATTATTGGCCCGGCTGCCGGGAGAATAGACACTGCCTAATTCTATAGATAATCTGTAAGAGTACCTGTATAACAGCGGTCACTCGTTGAAAACAAGCAGGTTGTTGTGCACTTACCAAAAAATTAGCGGACTTGAAAGATGTATTCCGAGATATTGGTCGATATGGGCATTGGAGAACAACCACGTACAAGCACAAAACGAGATGGTAGGGCTCCGTGAAGATTCAACACGATGCGGTACAAGCTGTCATTTGCCGAACCAAACCACATCCCGAGAACGTCTGTGACTTGTTCGAAGAAATCACTTGTTGCCAAAATAGGCGTAGGACTTTTCAAAAACTGAGCCACACAGGCTGCAGCCAAATAGTTCAGTCAGGGCCAGAGAAAGAAATGCAGGTAGGGGGAAGCAGATAGGTTGCTGGAGAGGTGAGGAGGAAACATTCCCCTCTCTCCAGCATTTCGCCTGCATCCTGCTTTTTCAAAGTCCCCAGGCGGGTGCGCCCACAAAAGGCTTATCTTCGAGGGTCATCCGAACAATGAACACAGCGAGAGGATTTGTCAGTGGATACTTTTGTCAGTTCGCCCCAAAGTAGATAGTGCAGTGCATGCCATGTGAGGGGTTCACAGAGCAGTGTCCTTCAGGCAGGTGCCGTGCTCTGCCTTGCGACCCGCTTGGAGACTATAATCACATGACCGTAACCGGAGACACGCTTGGCCTAAAATACGCATAGCGTCTACTCTGCTGTCAATACTGAGTAGACAGGACAGCAGCACGAAGGCTATCGGCCACAACTTCTCTTGGCAATGCGGTGGAAGATACAAGCCCGCGATCCCTCTCCCATTTTGAGCGCTGAATAAAGCTGTGCGCGGGCTCTTCTCCTTTCCACTGCATTGCCAAGAAATATTCTTGCCGAGATAGTTTTTGGAGTCCCAAAGGAACTGCCCTTCCCAAATGTTAACCAAAACGGGAGGTAAGAAGATGCAATGTTTTACGCCGTAAAACCCACACTCAAAACTAAAATGCAAAAATTACGGCGTCTTTTTTTTTGCGTACGATGTCCCCAAATAAATTCAAATTACAAAAAAAAATATTACTCAGAAATAAGCTGTGTCGTATATTTCCCAGCACGCAAATAACATATTTTTACTTATTTCGCGAGGGTTGTGTACATGTAAGAAAAACTGCACCATTTCTTAAACCATGTAATCCTCAATGCAACGCAGATGCAACAATCCCCAAAGCAGAAGAAGTTAAAAAAAAACGCGAATCGAACAAAACGATAACAACACATGGAGGGGTTCTGAGCTCGAAAGTGCTAACGAGTTATCATATCGCAGAATAATAAAAAAGAAAAAAATATCAGGAATAGCGTCTGCATATTTGAGAAATTTGCAGAACAGTGAGGTAATAGGACCTCCCTGAGGTGGCAAAAAATTCACGATTAAGTAATTAAACATTCGTTTCGGGTGTTAAAAAGTGTTTTTAATGTATATTTCGTCGTTCTCGACGTGGGCGTCGACGGACATAGCGTCGAGCTTGCGCCCCTGTCGAGGTGAGCACAACAGTTTACACGTTGTAACGACACTATATCGCGCTACAGACTCGTACATTTGGCCCGCATGCAGCCTCGAGCGAGCTGTTTCGAATGTTGGTGCAAGACAGAGCAACGGCGTAGCAATCGCGACATGAGAACCGACTTCGCCTCGATGTGGCCGACCGTGTTCGCTCTGCTGAAATGTGAGCGTCAGAATTCCGAGCACCGTTAGCTCACTGATGTTGCAAGAGGCTGCTTTGTCGTTGAGACCTTGCAAACGCATGCGGAGCCGTTCGAGTGCTTGGCGCATCTCCCGCGCAGCATGGCAACCTTTTTGGCGCCTGATAGTCCAAGAGAGCCCGTAGCATGTGCTCTGGTTCACTCTAAGTTGAAGCAATGTAGCCGCGAAGCACTTGAACCGTTGCGACGATGCGTGATGTTGATAAACAAATAGAAAACAATTATCTCGCAGGTTTTTCCAGTTTTAGATGTGGCGATTTGAGACATGAATGCTGTAAATGTCATAGAAAAATCAGTTTGTTGACACTATTATTGCGTTAATTCGGCTCCTCTCTACACTAATAAACTGATCTTTTGATTTTTGAGACTTGCGCTTTTCTAGAGACATGTGACAAGGCCAGTCGTTTCTTGGCGTACTGAATGCCGCAAAGCCATTAAAGTACACCCAAAAACACTCCCGTTGCAGTTCCGTGAAATCCTGGGGCCGGTGAATACAGTGAAGCGCCACAAAATTCTTAAAAGTTGGTGGCCGCCCGCCTGTCTACCCTGGTCGGCTCGGACCGAAAAAGAGACAAAAGATGCCAAGAAAATCCCTTCCCTGGCAATACCGTGTAATTCCGGTGCCCTGGAAATGCAGTGAGACGCCCTGCTGAAAGTTCACCGAATTCCCTGGGCAGTCCGGGCCTAGTCTAATGCAAGTGTGCTGCCTGGGGTGTACCATGTTGTAAATTCCTTCATCGATAATCTATTCAAAATACAACTTTCCAATTGACACCTTTGCCCTCAAATATGGGTATTTAATAAAGGTTGCCAATTAGTTTTAATTCATGAATAACTTATTCAATTACAGCGTCTTCCTAGCAGCCTTTTTATCAAGACGCCTTCAAAAAACAGTGATTTTCAATGCTTAGAGTAGTTCATTCGTTTTTGAAGCTGGGTTCCAGAAAATGAGGCACCCTGATACCTTGCGGCAACACATTTTCAATGTTGGTAACCCATTGGCTAAGACAGGCCAACGTTGGCCAGCCTAAGCCAATCGATTACCAATGATGGTGTAGGGACCCATTTGCACGGTGCGCATAGAAGACAAGAAGGACAAGCGCGTGCCGCGGGATCAGAAGGAGCTCGAGCGACGGAACGATCGGCGGGACATAATAAGCTCTCTGTGATCGCAGCTACCGTTCATGGATACCGCACATCTAATGTAAATATTGTAGATAGAGTATTAAAGAGTTAAGTACCGCGTACCTACAATTGGTGACCCGGACGTGATTGTATGCCATTGGCTAAGACAGGACACTGTTGGCAAGACTAAGCCAATCAATTAACAACGTTCGTAGGCCACTGGCTAAGACAAGCAAATGGTGGCCAGCTTAAACCAATCGATCGCCAACGTTGGTAACCCATTGGCTCTATTACAGTTTATATTTCTGCGGGCGTTGTCACTACCATGGTCATTACTGCAGTTGTCGTATTTTTTACGCACTTTGAAGTCATTTTTGGGCAAGCAGACATAATGCCCCAGCTTCTTCTGTTATATGTTGCGTGATAACCTTTGTTTGCAGATTGAAATGCGCAGCAACATATCTCACCTCCTACCTCAAACGTGTTCGAGATCTTAATTCAACGTGATTTTTTATTCGTGAAGACATGTAATTGCTTAATCAATCGCTGGATATTTGTTTTAAGGTTTTATTTTTTGCTAAAAGATATTAGAGCTTTTATTTAATTTTATTTTGTCTGGTTCGGTCTGAATTATTGGCAGTGTTTTGCGACCCAGCAAAGCGGGTTGCTTTGAGACTTTCAAGATCACACACAGCTGACAATACACCCGTGTCGTAGATACTGGGGAGACGGGTGGATATTTCGGGGCTGAACCCTGCGTCCCCCCCCCCTTGAAGCGTTTCCTGGCAGCGTCGCTAAATGGGCATAAGAGAAGAGGCACTATGCTTTGCCTTATAAACATGCACAGAAATTGAAGGAAGCTTGCATTTTGTATTTCATGTGGAATTCACTGAGCATAACTGTCAGTTTTTGGATGACGCGCGTTAGTTATAGTCGGTGACAGGTGGTAAAAGCTCCTCCCATCTCTTTCCACTTTTGCGGAGCGAAGGATCGGGAGGAGGCGATCTCCCCCCAGCGTTTACTTCTAACCTGTCACCGACTAGGGCGTTTTTCTTCGTGGACGTTCAAAATTGCTACAGCTGGCAAGCATACTGCGTTCTAATTCAGTTGCTAACTTGCTTTGCGTGTGAAAACAGAAGAATCGTTCCCCCGCAGCCATAGCTTCAGACTGTTCTCAGCCTGCGCGATCAGCACATTAAAAAAACTAAGCCAATTAATTATAACGTTTGTAAGCCACTGGCTAAAACAGGCCAATGTTGCCCAGCCTAAGTCAATCGATTACCAATGTTGGTAACCCATTGGCTAAGAGAGGCCAATGTTGGCCAGCCTAACCGAATTGATTACCAATGCTGGCAACTGATTGGCTAACATAGACCAATGTTGGCCAGCCTAAGCCAATTGACTACCAACCTTTGTAACCAATTGGCTAAGAGAGACCAATGTTGGCCAGCATAAGCCAACCGATTGCCAACGTTAGTAAGCCATTGGCTGAGATTGGCCAATGTTACCCAGCCTAAACCAATCGATTGCCAACGTTGGTAAGCCATTGGCTGAGATAGGCCAATGTTGGCCAGCCTAAGCCAATCGATGGCCAACGTTGGTAAGCCGTTGGCCAAGACAGTCCAATGTTGGCCAGTATATTCCAGTGTACCACCAATATTGGTAGTACGATGGCCACATTGGTCCAATATTGGACCATTGTTTGCCAGTTAAATACCAATGTTGGCCTGACGTCGTGTACCGTCTGGGTTACTGGTGCGCGTCAATGAAATATCGCAGACTGCCCCCGCAAAGCGGCCTGAGCGGGGTGGGCGGAGGGCGGAAAGAGGGGGGGAGGCGTTAAAACGCACCGCACTGATATACGCGAAACGCCCACTGCCGACCGTCGCAGCAAAGCGCGTTGCTGTGTGACGACGCAGTGGCCACAGCGAGGCGAACAGCCAAACCGGTGCGAGCGGCATTGGCATGCCGGGTATCGCCTACCATTTACGCGTTTACAAATACGCGCGCTGGTCGCGTAATCGTAGGTTGCGTAAGCTAGGTTCGCGTAAGCTCGGAAGCAGCGGTAGCTGAAGATGACGTACGTGACCTGACGCCCTTGAAGTCGTCATCGTCGTTCAAGAGGTCGTCCTTGAGATGATCCTACAGGTCGCCTTTGGCGTTGTCCTCGATGTCGTCCTTGAGTTCGTCCTAGAGGTCGTCCTAAAACTCGTTCTTGGCATCGTCTTATAGAGCGTCCTCCTCGACGTCGTCCTGGACGCCGTCCTTGAAATCCTCGGTGTGTCCCCCATATTACAACCATTAATTTTCCTATTTTCTTCCACTAATGATCTATCTTCACACCGAAAAAGTGCCGTGATCGTGGAGCGTGACATATCCCACCGTGCTATATCTCCCCATCGTCATCGCCTCACTTATAACCGCGTGAT
This sequence comes from Ixodes ricinus, assembly GCA_037355805.1. Lineage (NCBI taxonomy): Eukaryota > Metazoa > Arthropoda > Arachnida > Ixodida > Ixodidae > Ixodes > Ixodes ricinus. The sequence goes on along the minus strand of JAZHYW010013102.1, from coordinate 8,716 downwards.
CTATTGCAGGTCGCATTATCGCTCCCTTTCTCTTTTGCGTCCACCTTGCCCGCCCCCCCCCTCCCCCACAAGGTTCTTTGGCGCGAATACACAGCGCTGGCTCTGCTCTCCCACTTCAGCCATAAAGAACACGCGGGATTTGTCCTCCGTTCATGAAGAGGGTAGGGCAAGCGTGCCGTTTGAGGGTAGTAAACACCACCAGGAAAAATCAAGGTCTTAGAACATTCTTTGTTTTCTCCGTGGAAGGTCAGCCCAGTCGGATGAGGCAGCAATCGCACCCGAGCCCGCTTCCCAGAGCCCTTCGACTCGTTGATGCGACACGCTGCGCAGCGGCGCGCTGACGCAGCACTTGTCTCCAGTCTGTATTCTCTCAATCTCACTATGATATGACGTCAAGAATGTTGTGGACTGTCTTCGATTATTTTAGGAGGTGTTAGCGAAGCAGACGGAGGGCCCCAGCGCCACGGGAACAGCGAGGGGGCAGGACACAGACAGAGGTTGGAGAGGCAGTGCGACTGTGTCTTTCACACACCTCATGCGCCAGCTACAACTACGTACGCTGGTAAAAGCGAAGCTTCTAAAGCAAAATTACCAAAGCTGATTGAGTAAAAAATATATATATATATATATATATTTTCTCAAGCACGTCTTTACAGGACGCGAAAGTTTCCTCTTTTAATCGAAAATCGCCTCGTGTGGCGTATTACACATTTATTTTGTATGTGTGTGCGTTTCACGCTTCATCAGCATGCCGGCATCTTGACCAGGAAAGCAGGATCCCGAATCACTTTCTTCATGTACATAGATACTGATTCTGCACGCCAATATCCAGCAGCGTATGACATATTCGGCTGCTTCTCGCAGCTGCGAGTTTTGTCTTCAAATTCGAGCCCAAATAAAGCCACGCCGAGCGGAAGTGTAGGATACTTCTTTGAGCTCGAACATATCTGAAAGGAATCAAGCGTTACTGAAACGGCACACGCGTACCCACACAAAGACGCCATTAAAGGGATTATGACATGAATATTTTGGGAGCTAGATATGAGGTCTACGTGTGTCAAGTAGTGTTCACAACAAGTTTCATGAATTTTGGAGCTCTAGTAGTTGCAAAAATCAATTTTCTGATCTTGATCATTTGTAAGAAGTGATCAGGCAACACTGAAAGAATATGACGTAGCCAGCCTCTACCCCTGTCTCCAATAGTCACAACATGGAATCCATGGGTCACGTGATACTGACTCGGCCTCGCCACGCTCGGCGACTCTCTTCGCCTAGGCACTCTTGCGAGCACAGAGGCTGCCGCCCTGCCTCTTAGCGTCTGGCACCTGATCCTGCCTGATTCTCCGCTCCTGATCCTCTCCGCCGCATTGCAAGAATGGTAGGGAGACATGAAGGCTCCCTAGTTGGGAGTGCTTGCAGCGGGTCAGCCCCAGCTCCGCCGGTTGCGCCGCGGCTCTACCAGGGGCGCGCGTGCAGCAGAGGCAGGCTACGTCACGGACCTCCGAACAACCAAGACCCACCCACTGGGGGAGCCGAGGATCCGCGATAAAAACGACTGTATCTCTGAAACTAGCGGGCTGTTTGCAAAACAAAATATCTCAAATGCATGGTAACACATAATGGGTTCTTCAGCCATAGTTATCTCATGTTTTATATATTCCGTGTCATAACCCCTTTAAAAGCAAAACTTAGAACTGGAATCAGATCTCCGTTAAATCTTTAGACATATAAGGAGCCTTAAGAGCCGAATTTCACCAGAATACCGCCACTAGGAAGCGTGACATCACTTTTCGCGTCAAAGTTTATTAGGGAAATTATTGGAACATAAAGCGAATTCCTCCGCTCAAATTGGCGAGAACATTGACGTTTCGGGACCACGTCTCATGACCTCAAGTCATACGGTATCGATTTTCCTGCTACATTTAGCGGAGATATTGACGTTACGTGATACCGTCATGTTACCTCGTGTGACGGAGCGTTAAATGCGGGGTTACCCACGTGGCAAGTCCCCAGCACCTTATTATCCCTCCGCAGCCAATCAGATGTAAGCCTTAGACGATCAAAACGCTCAAGAACCAATCATGAAGCCAGGAGCGCGAACATGATAAGCCCTTGAGAATACGTGGGTGTAGTTTGATTTAATTTAAGTCGGACCACAGCCGAGGCTTCGACACGACGGAACCAATCAAGCCGAGTCAAAAGTGCAACTTCGCGGGGCTCATTGTTTTTGTGCTCTTGTTATCACCTAATAAACCAATCAGGCACATTGAATGGGACCCTGCGCTTTTTTCTTTGCGTGATTGGTTCGTCCGGTGCATCGGCTGAAGCACTCACGCAAAGAAGAACACGCAGGGTCCAATACGCTTTTTTGCGTGAATGGTTCAGCCGATCACGCAAAGTGATAGGCTGAACCAATCACTTCAGGATGATGTTTATCATGCACCTAAAATACGTCAATTGAAGCGTCAACATCGTGTACGAGATCATGCGCTCTTGTGGGAGAGTGTATGTGGGACAATCTGGCCGCTGTATTAATGTAAGACACACGAGAGCATGACCTTTCTCTCCAACCGACCACCGGGATACCTAACTATACACATCAGATACTGTAACTGTTCTCCTGCTCTTAACCTACCTAAAGTCCTCAGTCGCTCTCGCAGCAAAAGAGCCAGACGCAGCTATAAGGCAAAGCCCACCGTAGAGCGAGAAGACATGCGCATTAAATTAGCGCATCAACTGTAGTACTATACCAGAATGAGACGCGATAAAAGCTTTTTTTTGTGATTTCTGCCCTTTTTTTACCTTTTTCGCTTAGGAATTCATTTTGAATTAAACTTTCTTATTTGATTAAAATTATATCTCTGTTCGTTCTCTTTTATTTCCATATATTAAACAATTAGTCAATAGCAGCGCTTGTCGTGTTAGTGTTTTTTGTCTTGTCCTTACTGGAAACTGATATGCGCCGGTTAATAATGATAATAACAATATTAATATAAGTAATACTATTGATATTATCTTATTCACAAATCCGAATCAAGGTAAAAAACATCCACCTCACAAAAGCACTTGCGTGTTCCTGACTGAGAACGGGCTTTTCAATTTAGATATGCATAATTGTAAAATATGCATACCTGTTTTCTTCTCATCATTCTCCTTCCGCTCTCTCCTGTTCTCTTCCTTTTTTTTTTCTTGTCTTGCATCCTTATCGCATATTCTCAAATTCTGCACCTCCTCTCTCAACAGAAGCACTCACTAATAATATTTGAGCATCTGCGCATTTTTATGTTATTAACTTATTGGTGGGTCAGGCTTCTCAGTGAACAAGTAGCGGTCCCGAAACATTAGCGCCTAATATTTTAACTCGATCCGGCAAAAGCAGCGCAACGTCAGGTTGCGCCCCAGTGCGTTCAGAACACGAAGCTGGGGGCCAAGTGGTGATGTTTTATGGTCGACCTTGTGATTGGTGGCGTGAGCAAGAAGGTCCGAATATTTGTTATGAAGGCTAAATACAATATATAATTGCGTGAAGCTTAGTTCTTCCATAAAAAATAAGTTTTTGGTGTAAGAACTAAAACAAAATGGTCAAAACGACACGTGCGTCGTTTTTCTTCCGCGATGGTCGCTTTCGCTCTGAACGTTCTCGCCCGACTGCTCCACATCGCCGGTGTGAAGGTGTCTCTAGAAATGTCGGAAAAACACAACCAGTGGGACGCTTATTTCTGTGACTCGAATCTGCTGCTCTTGCAAAGTGACGTGTACTAGCTGTTGCTGTTCGCCCAGGTCAATGTGGTGTCCTCGTTTTTTTTTATTTGTGTTTGTCACATCGTCAGTGCCCTAGTTTCAACGAGGCCTTGCGTGCTGCTGTCGTTACCCGAGATCCTTCGTAGGCCTCAACGAGCCGCACTCGCTTGCCGGAAATGTCGGCAAACGCTTAAAGCTGGATGACCTTCCAAAAGTAGACTTAATTCGAATCGAGGGCTACCTCATGTATAAGCTGTGTATGATCAGGTGCTAGCCGTGCGCGCCGGCAGCCTTTCCCGCTGAGAACAAAATATTCGAAGTTTCCGTTCGTGCAAACAAAAGTCGGCCGGTGGATTCGTGCCAAGCGACTTCGACGGGCGCGGTTTTGCGCTCTCATTCCGTCGTCATTTTTGTTACTTTGGGGAAAACAAATTATGATTTCGACTCGTTATCCTCATAATTTTTAATTATTCTTAGAACCTATCACGGTCACGGATTGCACCAAACGCATTGGTACCGATTGGTGGAAGAGAAACAGCACCGTGCTGCACTCAGTTTGGTCGAACGTTTCTCAGCGCTACTGAGCCAGCCGGCAGCTGCGTAGTGGACGACGTTGGAACGATCGCATTCAGAGCCTGAATCTAGGAGGGTGCGCCCCGTCCAAGCGCCTTGCAGCCATGAACCTTACTCCCAACCACTGGGCCAGCCACTTCGCTCCAACCCTCCAATCAGTTAATTGATCATAATACGCTCTGGTGCAAAAATGTTTGGCTTGATTTTGGAAACTTTAATTTGCCTATGACTCACAAAAATATTTACATTTCCATAAAAAGAAAGTTTCTCCTTCCGTGTTCCTACGTTCGAGAAGCTCCAACTCAGCGAAAATTACAAAACCATTCCAAAAATCATTAGATTTTTGGTCTCTTTGCAGGCGGGTGCCCCACGGCGGTCATTTTAAAGACGCTTCAAATCTAACCCCAAGATGGCGACACCAATCTGTGTCGTCGGCCAACTGTGGTATTGCTTGTGCCACCAAATTCCGCCTCCGCTGTAAATTTTTTTCGGTTCAGCTGATTCCATGTTTATGTTTCACGTTCACCCTCGTGCTCTGGTCCGCGTCATGCGCTGTCAGCGCTGCCCAGTTTGATCGGCTGCTGAGCACACCCAGCTTGCACAGCAAGCTCATCTTATCGGAGGATGCCAATCTGGGTGGCTTTGATTCTCCTCTATGGACTTTTGATCCACGGTGCAATAATTTCTAAGTGCGCATCCCCAAATGCTTTCGACATCAACGCGTCGGCACATGAAATAAATGAAAATCTTAATCCTGCTCCATATTTTAGGCATATATTATAGATGACAATCGTAAATATAAAGAAGCAGTAATTTAACTTTTGGAAGCATCTTAAAAACATTTATTTTTATTGCATGAACTGTCCCAGAAAGTTGGCCACGTTCATGCAAAACATCACCAAATGTAACAAAACCTTGTACCTAAAAAAAAAATTTAAAAATTGCGAAAAAAACATTTCTTGGTATTAAATTTTGGTAACCCTATTTTTCGAGACAGGTGTTGAGAAGGACATCTGCTAGAAAGGTAGAGATGCTGAGATATTAATTTCTTGTCAATAGGCAAAAAGTTATAAACTAACTGCATGTAACAAAATACTGTTTCGCAAGGCGGTGCTGCATATCGTTGCAATCAATGAACTGAGTTATCTGTGTGCCTTCAAATAACTTTATTCCCGGGGCGCCGACTAAGATATTAGGTAGGTATTAAAGTAAATTAGTGTCGAAGTAAGCCCACTTTCATCTTTACCTCCTAATTGTTATTTAACTTAATGAAGATGCCACCCGCAAGGGTGGTGAAACGGTTAAATAAACTGTTTGCACTGCTGAGTCGAGCCATATTACATTTTACTTTTATCATGTATTCAACCGGCTTTTGAATAATTTTCGCAAATGCATTACAAATTAAAGTATTACCTTGAAAACTTTGCGAACTGCCCCACTAGAATTTCGAATGACACGTAATAAATTCGATATTTAATATGAGCGGAAATTTTTCTACCTGTAGTAAGCTTAAGAAACAAAGGTCGTGGCCTGGAATGTTCACACTTTTCGTTTCGGAGTTCTAATGCCGTACTCTAATTGGTGGCGACAATAAATGTGACGCCTTGTCTTTCTTAAGCTGTACATAATTTTGTTTGGGCACTCACTTTCCAGGCGATGGTGTCGTTGGTCTCGTACATCAGGGCTGATTGGAGGGGCGTGTGAATTCCACGCATCACCCGAACGTCCGGAATGAGGTCGAACTTAATGGAGGGATAATGTGTGCACACCTGCGTTGTTGAAAGGCCGTCGTAGTAACTCGCCAGGACACCAGCAACACACTTTAATGGACTCTACTTGAGAAGAGTTTTGCGCATGCGCAGGCCCTCTTTACTCAGCGGCAAAAGCTCAAACTGCGGTTAGCATCCGGAAGCGCAGCTGCGCTACCTCTCCTTTCGTTCCCGTCACTCTTCTGAGTGGCGGCGCAGGCAGTATAGGTGGCGCAACTTCCCTTCCATACGATAATGGAGCTTCGAGCCTTCGCCACTTGGTAACGTCTTTATGTGAAAACAAGTTCTATTGACAACACCAGCTGTCGGGGTCGTCAACATCCGTGCATGGCTAAGAGCGTGCTTTTGTGCAACATTGTTAGTGTTTTGCGGAACGTATCGAAACATTTTATTATTTTTTTGCTTTTGATTTGTTTGGCGAAATAATGCGTCGCTGGCTCGTCGCAATTACGGATTTGTGGTCGGTGGTTGCGGGAATAAGGAAATAAAAATTATGCTTCGTTGTCCCAGCGCAAACTGCGAAAACTCATAATAGAGAAGGGAAAAAGGTGCCTTGCTGCCCGTGAGTTGTAAAATCCAGCACCAGCTGCGGGAATATTTCGTGAGAGTTTCTAACTTCAAGCCTAATATTGTCCTAAAAAAAACACTAACACCGGCGCTGTCAAGCAACGGCCACACACGATTTAAAATGAATTTTGTTTTCGGATAATGATTTTAGATTAGGATTTAACTCATTACAAGCAGTTTAGGGACGAAAAGAAAAAAGGTAGAAAGTCAAAGGCATTTGAAAATGTTGCGGACTGTTTCTTACTTCTTTCCTTAAAAAAAACTCAGCCTTTTCACTGTGATGCATTCGCGGTACCCAAAGCACGGCGGCGTACCCCAGATCACGCATTAGACACGAGCAGTGCGTCACCCGGACATATGCGATATTCAAACCGTCATTCAAACCGTCATTCAAACCGTCGATGAATATTTAAACTAGCGTTCGTGGCCAATGAGCTCCGTGACGACACTTATCACTTCCGAATGGGAAGTCCCACGGTATGCTTAAAAAGCACGGCGGAAGCATCGAGTCAACTCGCCCATGTCCAAGCACGTAACGAACCCAGGATTTCTCATTTAGGTTTTGAGTTGACGATTAAGGCTAATGGGGAACAAGTTGTAAAAATCGGCAGTGACCTTTATTTTCGAAGTACTTTAATGCATAAAAAGGACTATTGGAATTATTAGATTTATCGATACATTTATCGGAGGAACCATATTGCTGTATACTCCACATGGCGTCATGACACGTGACATCTATTTACCAACGAAATTCTTACACAAAATTGAATTGATGTATATGCCACGGGACATCGATTTTCCCGCCCAATTTTAGCTGGGAAATTGAGCTTTGGGTTTAGGTCGCGTGACATAATTGTTTCCGCAAATTTAGGGGGAAATTGAATTGTGCGTATACACTCTTAGTCCGGTAACGGCTAATGAAACGGCTACAGCCTATTTAGGCGTGACATACGGTGGATTTCGGCATGAAAAGAGAGTGACCCTGAAAGTAGCCATTACAGTCCAGCGTTTCCACGTCACCTTAGATCACTTAGGCGTTACAACATCATTTATAGCCGTGACATTAAGAGCTCCTCAGGTCAATGGCATTACAAGCTGTTTATCACGCTGATAATGTAACGCCGATAGAACGAGTAACGGCTAAATTCAGAGCACAAAAATAACAAACGTACAATTTCAAAGTCTCGCCGGAGGCAGCGTGCGTTGGCAGTGCTACGAGCAAAACAAACCGACAAAGCGCCGGCCCCGGGGCCCGAGTACGGTTTACCTTGAAGGTCTGGCGCTAGAGCACTCGGTTTAATTAACGAACGGAACCTGGACGGAACGTGTTAAGAGGGATCCCTCCATTATACTTTTTCAGGGGGAGGAGGAGGCGGTGGAGCCGGCAACTCCGCGATTTTCTTTCGCCACGAGAAGGCGCGCAACGGAGTGTCGGACTCGGATTCGGGACCTCGCCATTGTCTTTGTCTCCAAACTTACGCACCGGAAGGAAGAGTTGCGCTGCGATTTTCACATCCGCAGACATTCGTGGCGTAGTGCGCGATCATTGTCGCCAAGAAGGTTCCGACTGTCAGAGCTTATGAGAGAGACAAGTGGTCCCAGTGGATGTGGAACGTTGCATCTCCGTTCGGCTGGTGCTTATACTGTGGTCACGCGCCCGCAAGCCATGGGCGTCTTAAGCTTTTAGGTGAGCGTTTGGCTGTTTTTAAAATTTACAAATTGTGCTTAAACCCGCCCAAAACTTTGAACCTCGCTGAACTAATTTGAGGCACCGCAACATCCTTCAGAAACTCCACCTTCTTCAGAAATAGAACGCCGTTTCCTGTTTGCAATTTGTTCAGCCTTAAAAACCTCTGACACGCCAAAAAAGTTATTTTTTCATGCTAGGCGTAGAAAAGGCATATCAGGACATCAGAAAAAAAATTTTAACTATAGAGTTGCGTATTTGTTTATAAAAAAATAGAAATACGAGGCATAATTCAAAGTTCCCGCCATACACTGTGACGTAACAGTGTACCACAAAGCGTCAGGGCGGTCCAACGAGGCAGAGCGGCTTAGAGTGATAA
>JAZHYW010013101.1:0-44759 GCA_037355805.1 Ixodes ricinus | reverse complement strand
TTTAGCTTTTATCGCGTCAAGTAGCTCAAAATTTCATTTGAAATACAGGTCCCAGACCACACAGCCATATTCTAAAATCGGTATAATTTGGGCTCCGTTCGCGGCAATTGTTCTGCCCCTAGTTGAAGGTTTTGAAGTTCTATTCATATAACCTAGTCTTCGCAAAGCTCGAGAGCAGATACAATAATGTGCCTGTCCCATTTAAAGCATGAGCGTAAATAAAATTCCCCAAAAAGTTATGTTCACACACCTGTTGCATAATTATAGTGCATATACCCATAACTCAAAACATGCGCGGTCTTCCTAAAAGTGAACACCATGAACTCAATTTTTTTTACATTTAATTTCCATCTGCTGTTTCTGGCTCAAATTATGATAATGTACAAAAAATAGGTCATTCAGAATGGCATTGTCATCTAAGCCTCTAAAGAACTGACTTCGATAGTATAAAATGCATTAATTATCATGAAGGCAAATCTTAACAGGAAATGGTTAGCGACGTCATTAGTATAAAGGAAAAAGTGGTCCTGAAACAGAACCCTGCGGGACACCAAAAACTAACCGAGAAGTTCCTAAAATAAACGACCGAATAAACTTCTAGAATTTTAAAATCAACTAGAATAAACACAACGTTTCTGGCAAGATACCCAGATAAGATATCAAAGGGAGCTCCACGAGCCTTTTCAAATCAAAACAAAGGGCAAGATGTGCACAAATGATACGTATAACCTTATCGACAAAGGAATTTGATTTTTTAGAAACGGGTCTCCCACGTTCCTAGTCTTGACGAAGGGTTTTTTTCACGATTATATAAGGGATTCGTTTTTTCAATAAACATTTGTTGTGAGTGCGCCAGTGTCTACGTCTCTTCTTGTCCTTGTTTTCTCGGCGCCTATCTTCGATCATGAACCAAATGGCCGAAATTGCCATCTTAATAAACGTCCCCGTATGAAACAAACTGAGATATATCCTTCACGTAATCAGCGATGCAATTAATTAGTTATGCGCTTTTCTATCGTATTTGCAGTCTTTGAAGAAGCTTAGGATGTGGAACTCTTTCAAAAGCCTTTTAATAGTTAATAAAGATGGCATCTAGCTGCACTTCTTTTATCTATGGCAAGAGCAATGTTTCAGGTAAATTTTGGTAGCTGGGTAGAGGTAGACTAGCCAGGACTAAAGCCACGTTGCTGGTGATAGAGAATCGAGTCAGCCACGATTCCCTCAGATATTTTTATGGACTACGTGTTCAAGAAGCATGCAAGAACATGATGTCAATAAAATGGGTCTAAATTTAATAACCACCTGTTTGCTACCGAATTTATAGGAAATATTTTAGCTGACATTAATAGTCGAGGTACGGTTGCACTAATAATATTTTCAAAAAATTACAGATGAGTTCATTGGCGTTTAAAGTTAATAACGGCGAAGAAACTAATTTGAGATCTTATTATGGCCAAGGCTCTTGTTGCTATCGAGCTTCAGATGTCTATTAATAACACCAAATACACTAATGTTAACATCCAATAAAATATTCTGTCAAAGCAAAAATGTAAAACGTAATAAGTAGCGCAACTAAATACCGATTTAAAATATTCGGTAAAATGGTTATCTATCACTTCTGGTTTACTAACACATTCAACCCCTATAGTAAAGCTTTTAGGTCCATTACATTTTGGAAGGTAGACCTCCAGAATTTGGCATGAGTTGAAGTCATATAGTTAGTCAGAGTTACGTTAAGGTACTTGATTTTAGTTGCTAACATATATTTTAAAGTTGTGTGTAGACCTTCAAAAAAGCGTTATCTGCCGAGGCTGCATTGCAGTTCCCAAAACGTTTCCTGTTTGTTTTTTCGCATAAACGGTAAGACCTCTCTCGTAATCCATGGTTGCGAAAGATTTCATTCTTCTTTGTATCAGGAACAAAATTATTCATATATTTATCCGCAAGAAAGTGAAAATCACTAAAGAGCGCATTGACATCTGCGTGTGTACTCTTAGCACAAAAGATATCGAAACTAAATCTAAGTTTATAATCTGTAGCGACATCGTCATGTCCTGTTAAAATCAATAAGCGTGAAGATTTCAGGGTTCACAAGAACTTTGAGGGCAGCTAAAATTGCTTTACGATCGTAAATTTCGTCAATCCCTTCGCAATCATAGCGCAAGAATGATGTACATGCTTTCGCATTCCCAGCTCATAAGAAGTGCTTAGGTGTACCTGGAGATTTTTTTGTTTGTTTTTGAGCTATGCTCTATACTTCTTAAGACGAATGCGTCAACCAGTGCTTTTGGAAGAAAATTTTTAGACTGCTCAAGTCAGAAGAATTAAATTGTTGGCATTTTCCCAGCTCTCCGCAAAATAGGTTTGGAAACGATAGAACCTCTTCGTCAAAGGCTAAAAAGAAGTTTAGCACATGTTACCATCAGTCGCTATGACTTTATGTGAAAAAGAGTTGTCATGACCCGGCCAACCAAAATCAATGAGTACTTCTCTATAGTTAGGAAGACGAAATCACATTAGCCATTCACCGATTAATTTCACCGTTGAATGCTTAGCGAAACCTGTGAGCTGCTGCATTTAGTAATAGCTAAAGAAAAATCAGTTTATTATGTTTAACACTTCCGTGGTACGAGTTAGTGCCTGTAGGAATTCAGACATTATTTAGAAGTAATTTCAGTACTTTTCCAGGTAATTTAATGCTATGTAATTGCATACAGTCTGCAGTGAATTTGAAATGTAGTTTAATTATATTAGTGTATTGTTGAGAAGAGTTATAAGTAATGTAATGTAATTACTTTTCGAGACGTAATTCTGCCATCTGTGCATGAATGTAATTAGTAATCTAATATTACCGAAGATTTTATGTTTGTAAATATATCAGCTTGAACTTTAGATATGAACAGAACACAAAGAAAAGAAAGCACAGGATAGAACACACAGCTGACTACCAACGATGTTTTAGTATAAACTTCTTCCTTGCGCGTTTGCTCCTTCATTTTGAGTCCCAAGTAGAGACACGATACACCTATTATTTCAATTACCTTATTCCCCTAATACAGATCACTCCCGATATTTACACTTATACAAAAATATACAAAGCATTTACACAGAATTCTTAGACAATTATTGTTTTTTTAAACTAACCCGCCACAAGCTCGTGCTCTTGTTTGGGGCGTGACATTTCGTAGGTATTGTCTTTCTTTTTTGTGTACGGTGATTGATGGGGTGCTGACGCAATCGTTCGCGTGCTCCTCGATGGCGAGCGCCTCGAGTATCTCGCGTGCATGAGGATTGTCGTTTCTGGCAAGAATGGTGGTGCTGCTGAAAGCTACACTGCACCGGCATGTCCTCCAGTGAGCTGCCAGGTGTCCTGCCGCTGTTCCCTTTAGTGACGCTGCATGTTCACGGGCTCTGTCGTTGATACATCGGCCCGTTTGGCCGATGTAGCATTTTCCGCAAGACAGGGGAATGTGGTACACCACTCCTGTAGTGCATGGGAGATACTGCGTTCTGTGGGCCGTGTTGCAGGATTTTTCTGTCTTCTTTGGTTCACTTCACTGCACATAGAGTAGGCTTTGTTGGACGCAGAGCATACTACTTGAACGTCATTTCTTGCTGCAATCTTTTTCAATTTGTGCGTAATTCCATGAATGTAAGGTAGCACCACGATCTTCCTTCGAGTTATGTCTGCGTTTCCTTTCTCCTGCACTTTTATGCTTCAAGTTCTTGCAGATGTTCTCCACATGCTGGTACCATTATACTAGTTGGATACCCCGAATCTCGTAGGCGGCACATCTGTTTTTTCGAAACTTTGTCCTATTTGGTGTTCACACGATTTGTGTAGAGCAGAGATTAGAGCCGATGCTTGCGACACTTCTCTTGATGGTTTTCGAATGTCCAGATGTGAACGGCATAAATCCTTTTGCTGACCGGGGTTCGTACCTCCAGCTCACGTCGTTCTTCATTGAAAGTCAAAGTGAGATCTAGAAATTTTATATTGTTGTCGACAGGTGATTCATAGAGTGAAAACCAAGTCGGGGCAACTTTCTTGGAAACATCTAAGAACTGTATTTCTGGATTCGTTTATTTGGTCGTCTATCTCCGTGGCACTAAGTATTAGGAAGTCGTCCACATAACGGAAAATCGCCTTGACGCTTGTATGTTTTCAAGGTTGTTTTCAATGATTTTGCCGCATACCGCCAGGTACAAATCACATAGCTGCGGCGCCACTCGACATCCAATGCATACTCCTTTTTTTGCACCATATGTTGATTTTGATGTACTACCACAGTTCAAGCTGATATATTTACAAGTATGTACCAACAAGCTAAACTCCTAACCGTTATTTTACGTTTTTCTGGACTGGTCGTTTCGAAAGATTAATATGTCAACCATTTTACTGGTGAAACGGTCTTTTCAAAGGAACGATTTCGCCAGCGGTCCAAGAAATATCTTGACTGTATGAAATATCTTTTTATTTCAGTATGTACAAGAGCATAATTTTTTAACCTTAAATAATATAAACACAAAACTAAAGCATCACGCAAACACAATGACGTAGATCATTAAATAAAAAATTACAAAAAATAACGCGGTATGAAGACAACAAAGCCGATGTCATACAGATTTGTCCTAGGACAATCAAATAAGCCGTGCTGAGAAAGTCAGCGGCTGGTGATCGTCACAATTCAGAAGTGTGCATTTCTCAGTTTCAGATACGTTATGAGGAATCTCTGGCGATGAAGTTTTACACTGTCGTGGACCGTTTTAACCGCTTTGAAGGAAAAAAAGCCGTTTCCTGCGATTTCAGATAACGTGTCAAATAAGTGGCATCGATGGTTTTAAACATTAAGTTTGCTCATGTCCCTCGCTCTGAAGCGCAAGATACTTAGTGGCCCTGTGCTCCTACATAATGACAATAATGGCGAATTGATTTTATATATAATAATCCTATATAATGGTGAATTTTGAGACGTTTTTTTTCTCTTTTGTTAGTACCAACTCTAAAAGTTTCACAGTCTTGGCTTGATTCAAAATGAATTGTTTATCAGAAGATTTACAGAAATATTTTGGCACATAAAAGCGATACCCTTGTTTGCGTTTTTTTCAATTTTGTTACTCGCAACCGGGCGTACAGTTTTTTATTAAAACAAAATGCCATTATATGCTCGCTTTTCATGAGAATAAACTGTCACAATCGACCAAAATACTGGGCCGTTACGCATACGTTAGAGTCACATAAATCATAAGGACGAAATAGAGGACATTTTAAACATAAACACAATATTACTGCAGAATAGCACTTGGAACCAAGTTATTTCCAGCCAGGTACTATACGATTTTAGCCGAGTCAAATATTCGCACTACTTGATCATGCTGAGAAACGCCACCGGAAAGCGATGTTCTGAGCCAGCATACGGATGATGTGTATGGATGATGCGAGGCTAGTGCAGCCACTAACTTCTTGCGTACTCTAGCTCAACACATTCCGGTATTTTTCAGTAGAATCCAGCAAGAGTAAACGTTTTAGCTTTAGCTTTAGCATTTTAAACGTTTTAACTTTAGGATTTTTTAGGCATCCCCTTAAAAAAATTGGTAGTTACTTTTAAACGAATGAGCATGAGCGGAAGGGCGATGAGTGAAATGATTGATAAGGGAAACAGTTCCGAACGTCCCAGAATAGAAAACAAAATCCAGAAACCCATCATCTTAGACCCGACGCTTTTGTTAGTTTTAAGAGATTTTCAAGATTTCGTTCTCTCCTGTTGCCTGTGAGTAACAGCCTCATGCAAAACGGTTATTTGTTTTTGTTTTCCTCATTAACCACAGAAATATCAGGGTTCATTTGCTCATTATTTGTTCTAAGAAACCTTCACTTACAGCATCTCAGTGTGATAAGCGCACCCCTTGAGGTGGCTCTGATGAAAGTTTTATCGCAATGAGCTTGTTTTGTCATTTATACAAATACTTTTGTGCCCAAATATCTATCAAAAAAACACTGTAGGAGGATTTAGTTGTAATGTTTACTATATATCTTAAACGTTACCCAGGCGTCATCAGAGAAAAAATACATCTGGAAAGGTGGGAACCATGCGCACGCTAACTTGAATCGTCACTGAAATAATAAGCTTCGAAATCATGGCTTTTGTTGTAAGAAAATTTTTGAACTTGTAGATTATTTCTTTAGCACTATGAAGTGCCTACAGAAATGCTGGTCAATCTTTTTCCTTCAACACACGGGCAAAGACTTGTTCCTTGAAGTACAACTTTCAGGTTCTTTATAGTAACCAAAAAAAAAAAGAAGCTAAGAAGTTCGTCTGGTTTTGATATAAAAAAATATAATAGCGACTAATTTTTCTCCCTCTTTAGGAATCTTACGCAAGAGAGAGAAAAAAAACTTACTGGCAAAGCAATATAAGAAAAAAGCGTAGGTCCATAGTTTGATTTGCCGAGACTGGCACTGGTTTACGCTGTTCTTGGGGGGCTTCCCCGGTTGCAGAAGCCGGTCTCGTTTGACTCCAGTTTGCTATGATGGCTTAGCCGGTGCGGTCTTGAGCCAGGCTTGCCGTTCAGTGTTGACGGTGGGGACAAGTCGGCAGACGTCTGTGGACAACAGCTTCACCGGTGGATTCCGGGGCCAAGCTTTTTCGAATTCGCCCGCTCTCCACCTCGAGCCTCGTCATCTTCTCCCCTCTTCTTTTTCCTCTTCATTGTGTTTTTTCTTAGTGTCTCCGATTTTCTTCCTCTTTTTTCGTCACCGTATTGATCACATCATTGAAACAACTAATGAAGTTGTAGAATACCGCCAATAGACATGCGTAACAAAACAACAAAAACTTGCTAAAGATGTGAAATTCACAAGTGTGCTTGACTTGTAGCGTAATGCCGGTCTTAAAAAAGACCAAATGTAAATAAAAAAATATTTGTAGCGTGGCTGTATAAAAATATTAAAATTTAGTTAAACGTTTTAACATTTTTTTTGTTAATTATCAAGTCTCAGAAAGTACACTTTTTCATGTACTTAAGACTCTCCGATTTGTGCTCAGTTTTTTGTGTCTGTAGATGAACTTAGTTCATTATAAATACACATGTAAGAAACGAGCTTGAAATCGCAGCGCTGGAGCCAGTGTTTTTTTTTTATCACCACATTATATTCTTTCAAATTGAATACATTGAAAAAATGAAAAGGGTATGGACAACTCTTCAAACGCATACAATCCATTCTTTTACACAATGAACATGCTGTTCATGAAAAAAATTGAAGGAAGATATTTGAAGCATTGCTGTCTTTCGTTACGAAAACTGGACCACTGCGCTGTAAAAATCATCCGCAAAAGTCAAAGGATGTTATAGTTTAGAACAAGCCGCTAACCAAACTCCTCAAACTATCTAGCACTTTGCCTTTTAAAATAGACCGCACCAGAAAAATGTTTTGGAGGCATCTGTAAAAAACAAAAATTATAAATGCTAGAGGAAGATTTTTGGTCTACAATGACGATCCTTTTTTCACAGGCGTGCCACGCTGAACACGATTACAGTGGGAGTATAACACGTCGAGAGCGCACAAGGTTCGGCTTCAATAACGGCGCGGGATATGCGATGACGCATGACGGTCCTAAGGAAATTGAGTGGAAGGTGAGAATTCCAGCGCTTTGTAATCCTTCCATAGCATTCCCCAAACAACATTGTAAGTAGCGCTATCTGTTGTTTCCTTCCCTAAACCTTTTGCAAGAATATGCAAAAACAAATGGACAAAATGCACCAAGGTTTAGAGAAACGCACTTAATTTCTTGAAAAATTTGTGTTATGTTAGAATATGGTTTTATTTATTATAAATTTATATTTCTTGATTTATCGATAAGGACACATTGTCATATTGAAGGGGTTGAATTGGGTTGAAAACATATATTTTGGAAGAAAGGGTTGAAATATGTTGAAAAAACGGATACTGGAAGAAACCAGAAACAAGAGTAAAATTGTCACATCAATCAAATAAAACAAACACTTCTCAACCAATATATTCGGAGCTAGAAACACGAATCATCAATAATCTATCCATTCCCTTCGAACCACCAAAGCCTACAAATTAATCAATCACACCTCGTATACACTAAGTGAATAGAAATGAGAGCCTGAAAACGTTGGGGTTTAGAATAATTCAGAATGAGTTTAGTATTATTTGAAAAGGAACGAGCAAGTGAGCATGTTGAGGAATTATACACGAATACATGAAATATTAAAAGAAAAATATAGAAGGCGGTGATGCAAGCAGAACGACTTAGGGAGATGATCACACCATACCGCAAGTCTAGGAACAAAAATAGAAAACTAAAAAGGTGCGGCAGACGTAAGGCCAATTTTACTGGAATGTTTAAGGCGAGGCGAAAATAAAGATGACTGAGCGAGGAGACCCTGTCAAAGAGAAGCCATGTAAAAAATGTGGTTTAGAAGGTATACGAGCCCCAAAGTTTGTGTCATAAGGCCGAATTTAGGGTCGGTTCTCTGCTTTAATACGGTGGTGCTTGAAGGACGGAAATACTAAAAACAAATAGAAGCGTGACTCTATTTACAAAAACTGCTTTGGTAATGATATATGTTTGAGAGAGTAACCATACGCTCAATTCATAATCAAGTTTAGGTTGAAATTATAAGATATGTTCTTTTCCTAAGTTTAGGCGGAGGAGAGCAAAGATTATATATTGATGAACTTTTGAGTAAACCAGAGAGCTATTATAGGATGACCAATTGCGGTAAAGTATGATCTTGCATTGATAGATTTGAATCGACCGAAACATGAATATTATTATAAAACAGATCCATGAATCTAGAGTCGAAAGGGAAGGATAGTATAAAAAAAACATTGTTTAGTGAAGAAAATATATTTTCCGTTAGTGGGGTTTATGTTAATAAGCCTAGCCACCTATTTTGGTGAAGTCCTCTTCTTGATTAAATTATTCAGTTACGCTTGCAAATTTTTGGATATAAAATACAATCAACTGCGAAAACACGACTGTGGGAAGAAACACAAGATCCAAGAATATTATTATAAATGCCGAGACAATTAGAGAAGCAAGGTCGGAACCCAGCGGTACACCTGAACAAACGTTAATACTTCATTAATTACAAGAATTTATGACTGTATTAGGTCCTATCGAAAAACCAATCCTTAATTTCAAAAAACAACACTATTATCTATTTAGCAATGAATTAGTTTGTCAACAGAAGCTGATTGTGTACGCGATCAAACACTTTTAAAATGTCAAGTAACGCATTGTCAACCTGAGAATCAAAGTTGATTGAAATGTTAAAGTCATGTACCTATCCTGCGTGTAGAGTGTTACATAAATGCCTCTTGAAAAGTCCGTGTTGGCGCCTGTCATTAAGCTTTCCCTCTATAAAACCGTATGCCATTTGAATGAGTGTGGTCAAGCATGTTGGAAACACTTACTGTAGTGAATATAAGCTTGTAGTTTGAAAAGGAGTTTCGAATATCTGACCTAAAGAAATTACATGAGGACACTTAAGATTGCTTACATGTAGGAATGCGAAAGCATTCCTACACGCGGCGCATTACTACACGAAGCAGGCCACGCTCCTACGTGGTGCGACATTGCTGAAAGCAGAGCGTAAACACGTGGTACAGTAAGGCACAGGGAGAGGGAGTGGGACTTTCCCGCTCTCTTCCCCCCCCTCCGGCTTGCCGGCTAATCCTACCACATGACCCGAAAGAAGGGAGACGGGGGCGGGCCGCGTGCGCGGTACCCTCTCCCTTTTATCGACGTGCGGGCTGCAGCTTCAGCAGGAGGGCTTCTCTGTGGGGTGTCGATTCTTGGAGCTACGACGCGTCGCAGTCAATAGGAATGGATTGCTCATTTCGCTCATCCGCAATTTAACTGCCGTTTTTTCCGGTTACAGACAACGCCGGCTGCGCTTCATGGGGCAATTAATGCTTTCTCATTAAAAGTGGGACAATTTTGCAGACCTTCCATTTAGTAGGAGCTTAAGAAGATAGCCCTGATTGTAAAAAAAGATCGCGACCAAAATTATACTGGGTAAAATCTTAGTGTTTTGGCAAGTAGCTTGGAGTTACTTTCATCACTGCCAGCTACAGAATACGTTTCCAGATTTTCGGGTAGTTGCAAATCTTCGGACAAGTTTATAACAAAATTATTTTTCTGGAGCAGGCCATTAGATAGAAATGAAGTCTGGGATCACTTTCGTCACAGAAAATAAACTAAAATTTGACTTTGAGAGTATAACTTCCAAATTCAGAAAGTAGAGTTCCTGATGTGTCTGATAACTTGATATTATTTAGTGGCATGCAATTAAGCATATAACTATATTATTTAAACTTTGTGCGCGACTTATAGGAAAGGCTAGTGTCGTTGTAGAAGCTTCAAGTTACAGAAATTTCGCGTTTGCATTCAGACTTACAATATATTGTGTGCCTGCCGTTATTCGAAACTCTCACGGTTTTCTGCTTGATTATTTTCTTCTAGATCTCAATAACAAAATAAAGCGCTCGGAGTTTGCCACCGAGTAGAATAAGACGCTTTGATATTTTGTAGCGAATTGCTAATTTAGCAACGTCACTGGAGTTGCCACCACACGTGTCGTCGACATTTCTTCGTGGTTTCTTGCCTTCCTTCCTGCCTCTAAAATAACGTTAATCCGCGAGGTTTTATACCTAATGATAATACGTTTAGGCCAATCATTTCCTATACTGTACATATTACACGAAACTATTCTCGGTGACAGGTTCAGAAGGATTTCGATGCTTTGCTTCAAGCGTGAGAATTCTGGCTTCGGTTGCACTTAGTCGTCCCCTCAGTGAAAGCCCGGCAGAAGGCAACTAGCGTGTACTGGTGGTGCGGCATCTGCTGGGTGATTAACCTGTTACCGACTACAAGGTTTCTTTATTTGCGACTTTCAACCTCCGGGGGAAAATATATAAAAGCAATGCATACTTTTTCATGCAATGATTCAAAGCATCATTTATTGTACTTGTCAAGCTTGGTAAACATGTGACGCATAAAAGCAACAAATACATAGCCTCGTTCGTGCGCATGCATTCATTTTACGGTTTTGATATTTGACTCGATCCACAGATCTGCAAAGCAACTAGAGCATTTCCAAGTATCAAATTTGGTGTGGCTTTCTTTGACATGGAATTCGAAGACACCACCGATTCATGCAAACATAGCAAATACGGCCATTTCACCAATGCGTATGGTTACTGGCGTGTTCATAATGTAGCACATTACTTCAGAACAGCTGTCAAGCAGCCGAATTTCACACAGTCCGGTCCAGCTTGCTAAGCAATGCAGAAGGTTTGCTGAGAGCTTTAAATTTGAATAAAAAGTCTTTTTTCAGCTATTTTCGATCTTGTATGGGCAACTTTCACTTAAGTGGGGCAAGGATTCTGAGCAAAAGCGCTTCCTCATTAGGACGGAGTAAGAGGTAAGTGTATTCCGCGAACATCTTAGTTCAAGAGATGTGCGGCCTGCCAGCGACGTCTTAATTTTTCGTTTCAATTTAACGAGCGAGGGATGCAAGGTAATCTTCAGAATGCAATTTACAATACTTAATACTTATTTTAATGCAAAATACTTCCCTATTTGCTAGAACGTATTTTGCGAAAAGAAATCTAATTCACTGAAGGTGTTTGTTAGAAAAAAAAATGGGATTACAATCCTTGTTTGATATAAGCTTAAAATTACACAGTTATTTTAATAGTTTCGTCACATTGTTTTTGGAAGTCATAAGCATTGTTTAAAATTGCACTCGACGCGGCACAGAACAATAAGATACGGCATAAAAGTGTAGGTAACAGAGGGCCAGCCGGAACAGTGACAGATGAGAGCGCAAGACGCAATACGCGACGCCCAACTTTAAGACAAACAAGGAAACGTTGCCTTTTTTTTCTGTGGTTGGTCTAAAATGAGCGTTGCATTTCCTGCTGTCGGTTTAGAACGCATTGTGTTTCATGGACAATGACGGTGGTGGTACAGTCCCGTTCACTCAAAGTCAGACCGTAACTGCCCCATACCAGCCAATGAGACCTGTTGAAGCGTCACCAATATTGCATTTATTTATTTATTTCAATACCCTCAGGGCCAACGGCATTACAAAGGGGACTGGGTTGTATTCAACAAGACAAATTATACAATGAATAACTGAAAGGCGAAACACATATTAGTTATGAGCAATAGGAATTAGAGACAGCAGTTTTAAACAAATCATCCGCCTGGATTATGGTGATGGAGGTGGGAAGGAGGTTCCAATCCAAAGAAGTTTTGGGAATGAAATATTGTTGAAATGTGTTCGTGCTGCATATTGGTACACGTACTGCATGATCAAGACGGGATGAAACATAGAAAGGTGGTGTGAGGAGACTTTGACTTTGGAATGAGTTAGTGTGGAATACTTTGTGGAAGAGACACAGACGGGCTACCTTTCCGCGTGAGGCAAGACTAGGCAAATATAATTTAAATTTCATAGAGGTGACACTTGCAGTGCATTGATACTTACTGAGGATAAAACGAGAAGAACGATTTTGAACAGCTTCTAGGGGGTAACCAAATTTAAAAGCCTCGGGTCCCAGATAGACGACGCGTATTCAAGCTTTGAGCGTACAAATGATTTATAAAGAGTTAATTTCAAAGAGGAGGGAGCTAAGGGAAAATTACGTTTTAAATAGCCAAGCATGTGATTAGCATTACTAATAACGTATCCAATATGTATTTTCCAGGAAAGATCAGATGTTATGTGTACGCCCAGGTACTTGTAAGACGACACAGAAAGTAAAGGAACATTGTTAAGACAGTAGCAGGGAGAAACTGAATGATTACCAGACATTCTCATTACTTTGCACTGAGTTGTGTTAAGCTCCACATGCCAAGTTTCACACCAATGAAGAATAACGTCAATGCCTGTCTGGAGCTTGATAACATCTGAATCATCATTAATTTCACGGTGAATGACACAATCATCTGCAAAAAGGTTAAATGATCAAGAAATGTTATTCGGCAGGTCATTAATGAAGATTAAAAACAGAAGTGGGCCTAGTACAGAACCCTGAGGCACGCCGGAGGTCACTGACGCGAGCGGAGATGTATGGTTATTGGCTGTAACGAACTGGAATCGGTTAGTAAGAAAGCACTGGACCCAAGCCATGACGTTATCATCAATGCGAAGGTTATTTAGTTTCAACAAAAGCAACTCGTGTGAGACTTTATTGAACGCCTTCGAGAAATCCAAAAAATATGCAAGTCGTTAGTAAATAATAAAAGCTGGGACTCGCAGGAAAATGATTTTCGGGATCCATGTTGAGCCGCGTTGAAAAACATCTTAGACTCCAAAAAATTAACAAGCTGAGAATAAATGACATGTTCAAGTATTTTACATGGTACGCTAGTGAGTGAGATTGGTCGATAGTTGTTAGGGGAATGTTTATCACCTCCTTTATGCTACGGAACCACCTTCCCAACTTTCCAATCGTCTGGAAGGACACCGAGATCTAGCGATTGGGTGAATATTTTTGACAGTATGATGGAAGAATATACACATGTTTTTTTTTTTAAATTTGGAGTTAATATTATCGACACGAGCACTGGATGATAGTTTAAGGTTATCGATTATTCGAGCAATGCCAATGGGATCAATTTCAAAATGTTCCATAAGCATGAAGTTGCACCGAGGTAATGAACAAAGTGACATGTTACTTACACTGGAAAAATATTTAACAAAAAGCCGCGTTTAAAATTACTGTGGTCATGGCCTTTGTGATTTCGCTACCACTGTCTAAGCCAGTCACGCAGAGAAATATCGCATATAAAGAGTTGCCCTTCTGTGTCAGTTCTGCCGCTTAACTCAAACAAGGGTAGGTCCTTAAAATAAAAAGGGACATCCGGCTTAGACGCCGACTGCCTGTGTAGACATGTTACGAGTGCCAAAAGAGATTCAGTGCTTTAGAACCCTACTCATCCTCAGCCGTCTTCGTCTTCTGGACCTCCATGAGATCGGGTTTTTGACGTTGTAATACAAATGCTGCACCTTATATTGTTTCTTACGCGTGTTAAAAAAATCAGAAAGAGAATTTTAAACTTTTTTTAGGAAAAAGGGTTGTACGACTCTCAAGGGACTTGGCAAACAGCTCAATCGTTTTATAAGGTTCTATGAAGCTTAATATTTCGTTTAAAATATATCAATGAATCCGAAAATGATGTTCGGTTCTCTTACATTACAATTTCTCTTAAAACTGAGGTGACGTAAGAAATGAACATTCGGTTTTGATAGAATTTAGTGAACATAAGAACATGAGCCTAGAAAGCTAAGAAAGCTGCACACTCTAAGCTCAGTAACTTATAATGTACCTTCTAAACCGAAATAACCTAGAAAATAAAGGCTACAACAACAATCCTTTTGATGTTTAAATTATTCTCGTCAAGACTGTTAGAACAAACTAGAGAGCTGTGCCGGTTGGTGGAAGTTAAACATTGTGTTGGTCCTCGTCATGTGTTGTGTGTTCCTTTTCTCAGTCCTTGCTATTACGTGCTCTTAAACCTATAACATGTTTAAGAATTATTTACAAGTCCCTAATTAAACAACACATAACCGATTTAAAAGTTACTTGAATGGCAACCGACGTGTAACCTCTACGCCGTAAACTATAAAAAACGCGGTAGCCTACATAACCATTACTGTAACCTTTACGGGAATCTTCACATTTTATTTTTAAAAAAATTGAGAGAATGAATTGAAAGAAATGGGAGATTGCAGATAAGAAAAATAGATTCAAAACTTGAAAGTATAAAACAGTGAGGACGAGGACGGAAACAGGACATCTTTCATTTAGCAACAACATAGAATGGCACAACGAAAAACCGCCCCCAAAAGTCTCAACGTTCTCAAAGAGGGAAAGGAGATAATAGTTAAAAAGGAAAGGGAAACACAAAATGTAAAAGTTTGAAAAGCGCTGGCGTCACTACGAGGTATCATTAATCTAGTTATATCTGAATACTTAGAATTCGACCTTCGTCATTGTCAGTGATAATGAAGGTGCAGAATTATTGTTGTTTGCAGTCCCAAAGGGAGATGTACTATCAATATAAAAGTTTAAAACGCTTTTTAAACTTTTATATTTATAGTACATCTCCCTTTGGGACTGCAAACAACAATATTTCTGCACCTTCATTATCACTGACAATGACGAAGGTCGAATTCTAAGTATTCAGATATAACTAGATTAATGATACCTCGTAGTGACGCCAGCGCTTTTCAAACTTTTACATTTTGTGTTTCCCTTTCCTTTTAACTATTATCTCCTTTCCCTCTTTGAGAACGTTGAGACTTTTGAGGGGCGGTTTTTCGTTGTGCCATTCTATGTTGTTGCTAAATGAAAGATGTTCTGTTTCCGTCCTCGTCCTCACTGTTTTATACTTTCAAGTTTTGAATCTATTAACCAACACGCTCGTTTTCAATTGCAAGAAAAATAGAGTTCAACGAATTCCGAAACTATGCTCACGTAACCAAACACATCAGCTCAGCTTCCTCGACCACCCTCGACGGAGTCTGAGCTTTCACGGTTGACTGTTGCCTTCGGCATGCTCGCTTGGTCATCGCGGAGACGACTCTTGAGCTACTCCGGTCTTTTGTGTGTCTTCCTTCATACTGTTCTCTCCTGAGTTTCGCCAGGCGACACAAACGAACAAGGATGTCTGGGGCGTCTGAACTCACGGGCTACCTGGGGGAAGCTGCTTCATTGGCAACTTGCTCCTCTCCGTTGAAATGTGGTCGTTGCTGGCACGGACCATTGGCACACGCAATTTACGGCGCCGTAAATGAGTGGATTCTCCATTTTCCTTTAAGATTTGATTGGCGAAACGTACTTTTTAAGATTATAGGGTGCAGATTTATATCTGCGGGAAGATAATGGAATATGTAACGGCTTCAGCGTGACGTTCATAAATGGGGCGAAGACCAATTCACACTTATTTGTTTGCTTGCAACTAGTTGTATCCGGAGTTCTCAATCTCTATGTGTGCACATATAACAACGGGACTCCTATCTTTGCCGACGTGGAGTGTGGTATATATCTTATAATCTAATCATAATTTGGCCGGGGCTGGAAAACAATCCCACTGGTATCTTGAATCACTCGAAGTTTCTTTGTTTATATTTGTGTTATTTGTTACGGCACAAATATAGGCATTTATCTCGGCTGTGACAGCACAAGGAAGTCACGATATATTGTGACACAGTAGACTTCAAATTGTATCTTTATTTGCTCCTCCACAGTGCGCAATGAAAAAGAACAATCTTCATTCGTAATCTAATAAAATAAATGTGCCTGGGAAATAAAAAAATATATATAAGAAACGAAAGATAAACCAAGTCCTAAAGGAATTAAGGGTTCGCCGAAAATGGGTGGTCAACGTTGTTTGCAAACAAACACCTCTGAATTGATGCCGAAGCCTCGATATAAGTGGAAATTTATTGTGCATATATTGTCACAAATGAAGAGTTAATGGAGCAAGGAATAACTGAGGAAACTAAATGTTTAATGGGGCGAACTTGTGCCTAAAAATAAAAAGGAAACAGAAGATAACAGGAGAGCGTCGCGGGCGTCGAAGACGGCGTAACAGCAGAATCGAAAGCTGAGGCGAAACTGAGTGCTGCTCGCCACGCGGAGCCCCTTATGTAGATGCGTGAACTTCTGGTATACAGTCAAACCCGTTTATAACAAACAGCAGGAAACGCTACGATCAGTTCGATATAGCAAGTGGTTCGATATAGCAAAATCTATTTACAACGAACTTCCACGATGCGTTCGTTGTAAGGCGAGAGCTTCTCTTTCTTTCTCATCTCTTCGCTTCCACCTTGTAACAAAGCGCTGGAAAGTACTTTTTTTTTGCATGCGTGCAGTTTTTTTTTTTAGCTTATCTCCTCTTTTGAATCACTTCTCTTCGTGGGCAACCGATTTATGATGAAGTTTTCTGTTTTTTTTTTGTCCGTGCGTGCAGTGTTTTTTTAGCTTTCTCCCCTTCTTAATCGCTTCTCTTCGTGAATTTTGATCGCGTTTTGAGCTTTATAAAATTTTATTTCGTTTCTACTTTTTTGGAGGGAAAGGACAGTCTAGAAGACGATTGTTTACGCGATTCTGGAAACTTTCCCGGTTGGAAAAAGCTCGATATAGCCAATACGTTGTTCGTTACAAAAGTACTTTTTACATGCATTTTTATTTAAATTTTCCGTGAGTTCGAAATCGAAAATAATTCGCTGTACGTGGGTTCGTTCTAAACGGGTTTCACTTAATTGGCGTAGAAGGTTCGACGCATAAAACATTCGGACCTCCAACAAGCAACAAGATTCTCGAATTTACCAGAAGACTAAATTGCATGAATGACAAGAGATGCGTCGCTGTCAGGAATCGAACCCTGGCTTTTTGCGTGGGAGGCAATCACCATAACCGTTAGGCCACGCGCGCGCTGCCTACTTGTCCCGTTGCGCGCGCGGCAATATTGCTTGTGATTCGCGCTCGTAAATATTGCCACGCATAGAATTGGTCTTTTTAAATGCTAGACTTATTTGTATCGACATATCACAAGAAATTTTCTTGCAATGTTTAGACCCTCTTAATAACCTTAAATTATGAAAGAAGTTCCAAACAAGGTTTTCTTTACTGGCCCTCAATTTTGTAGCCGGAAACCGAGAATATTGCAGTTCAGGGTGAAAGGTGGCGAGAAATCGCACTCTAAATTCTTCAAGTACCCATGATGTACCCATGACGTGGGTACATCATGTACCCATGACGTGTAATGTAGTTTACCACGTCACGAACTTTTATCTCCCTTTCGACTCTCAGGTATTGATTCTACCTTAAGAGCTCTCTTGCTCTAAGCACGCTGTCCCTTAATATTGGTGAACGAAAAACAAAGATCTGCTATATGGTGTGTTATAGCCAATATCACTCTCAAGGACAAGTTACACTCTAATGTATGGATATGCAATAGATTATTTTTAAACCGTTGTGCTCTGATTTTTTTTAATGCAGGACATTCATCGTCGTGGCCGTCGCGTGTTTTGTGCACCGTAAGATTTGAAACTTTACACTACAATTTGAAAGTATAAATCCAGTTCTGGGTGAAATGAGAAGAATATTCATTTGAGTTTAAATGACCGGTACCACCAGACGACCGCGTTGCAGTGAGTAGTTGAGCTAATTGGTCGCTCGCTCTGATCCCTGGTCACTGTGAAATGATTCCTCTCATGTAAAATCGAAATGAGGAGCCATTTGACAGCAGGCTCATGTCCAATCGAGCTGCCGGCTCTAACTACTTGCTATAACTTGGTAGTCTCTGTCGCTGCCAGTCATTAACATTCGCAGGAATATTCCTCCAATCTCTCACGAAAACAAAGCAGCGCTCTACAATTTTACAAAATAATGCGCACCACAAAAATAAACCTATGATGAAAATTGAGCACGTACGCGGCAAGCCGATTCAAGCACCCATTCTGTAGTCCGCGACCTCAAGGTCACTGCCACATTATATATTTTTTTATTGTAATATACAAGGTAAAGTGTAGGATGGCACAACGACCTCTTTCGAGAAGCTACATGTTGCTACTTTTCGGAAAGGGGAGATGTGCAGTGTGAGACATGCATAATAATAATGAGCAATTTGGCTTGAAAAAATCACTTAGTCATGTAAGTTTGTTTTTTCTGCAATTTCAAAGAGACATGACTTTTCGGCAGTAAAGTGAGTAAAACTAAACACAATGGAATGAGTACTTGTTCAAAACTTAAAAAAAATGTAAGCTTTGTTTTGTGTTGCTCTGTTATCTTGCACCATAGCCTAGTTTCGTCTGGCGTTTTTTTTTTTTAATTCGAAGGCAGAAGTTGTTTACAGAACTCGCAGCATGGCTTCAGGAAACATTTCTCATGCGAGACGCAACTAACATCATTCACCTACGATCTTCATCACTATCTCGATGATCATTACGAAGTTGATTGTGTTTTTTTAGATTTCTCCAAAGCCTTTGACAAAGTTTCCCATAAACTTCTACTTCATAAATTACAATCACTTAACGTCAATTCGTGCATACTAAATTAGATTCATGCACTTTTGACGAACCGTCTACAATTTGTTACTGCTAATAATACCAATTCTAGCTCTGTTCCAGTTAACTCGGGTGTCCCACAGGGCTCCGTACTTGGCCCGCTGCTCTTTCTTATTTACATTAATGACTTGGTACTAAATATCTCCTCTTCCATCTGCCTCTTTGCTGACGATTGTGTAATCTATCGAAAAATTACTGAAATAGCTGACACTTTTCCTTTTACAATGTGACCTTAATCTGATAACACATGGTGTAACCAGTGGCTAATGGAACTAAACACTGACAAATGCAAATCAATGAGAATATCACGTTCTCAAAATGTGTGTCATACCTACCATCTTAACAGTAAACCTCTCGCTGCAGTGTCTGTTTATAAATATCTTGGAGTTCATATAACCTCTAACCTTTCTTGGAAGATACATGTCGAATAAGTAGTTAACAGTGCTAACCGCATGTTAGGGTACTTGAAAAGAAATTTCTTTCTCGCTCCGTCTTCATTAAAACTAACCATGTACAAAACGCTAATTCGTCCAAAATTGCAATACGCTGCAGCTGTATGGGACCCTACTCACTCGTCACTAATTACCATACTTGAATCCATTCAAAACCGCTCAGCCCGTTTCATTCTGTCAAACTATCACCGCACAGCCAGCTTCACTACAATGAAAAACACGTTAGGTTTGCCATCCCTTATTCATCGCCGTAAAATATTCCGTTTGTGTCTTTTCATAAAATATTCCACCAAAATGCTGTCCTTCGTCAAAAACTCATTAACCCACCATCCTACATCTCCGCTCGCATTGATCATAGTCATAAGGTCGGCATTCCAAATTTCAAAACATCGTTATTTCAATATTCTTTCATGCCTCAAACGTCCTTGGATTGGAACCCCTTCCCGCCTCGACTGCCAACATCACCGATATTGTCCTGTTTAAGAATGTTCTTACCAATATGTGCACATTGTAAATATTTATAGCTCACTCCCCTCTTCAATGTATTTACCTTGAGGGTATTTGAAATAAATAAATAAATAAATAAATAAATAAATAAATAAATAAATCAGAATGCTGCTGACCTATAATTGTTTCCAAGATTGAACATGTATGTCTGTATTAAAAATTGTACTGTAGGTTAAACAGCGAGCAAGGCAAAAGCACAGCGTCACAGCTTGGACGGGGCCGCTCTCTTCAAACTCTTTGTCCTCAAAGAGAAGAGTGCAGCTTCCAGCTCGCATTCCTTGGCAAAGGACCTCCGGGCAGATTGCTACAGACCCCTAAGACAACGCTGAAGAAAGGCAATGCTTTTGACAATTTTCCTTTACAAAACACATCCACATGATGACGAAGCTGAGGTTGATAAAAGGACACTAAAAAAGGTTTCCGAGGCGGTCTGTTCTTGGTGATAACTAGGGCTCCTTGTTTTCGGAGTTAATTTATCGTGAAATTCGGAGGGTGTTTTTCGGAGTTTATTTTTTAGCAAACATTCGGTGTTTATCGGAGTTAATTTTTCGTAAATGCCCAATTCTTCAAAATTCGGAGATTAATTTCGCAGTGTTTCTTATTAAAAATATTAAATAAAAACAGGATGCAAACGTATGCCAGATAAAAAATAAAACGCGCTTGTATCAATTAAGATTTCTTCAGTTGAATTTGGCGTTGGTGTCATTGGCAATACTAATTTGTCCAATAACAAAATTCGCACACAAGTGGGGTTTCGAGAAACGTTGATACCTTAAAATCAATAAACTGCCGGAGGTAGCCGCAAGGAAGCTCGTAGTCATACCATCAATCTATCCCGCGGCCGCGCGAGGTGGAGTGGTTAAGGATGTAATAGAGAAGTTTCAACTGCCCCTCTTTCCTATTTCATACAATCTCTATGGTCCATAGCTTTCACTGTTACCCCCAGGAACATACCCTCTCCTTTCTTTAAATCCCAAATCCCATGGCCCAAACTGGAAACCAAAAGAGTGGCTTTGTCGTGACAGTACGATGGCCTGTTTCCCTGAACCAACCTTGACGAGACAAGCCGTAGGACCCCCTTTTGACAACGGTCCAAGGCTTGAAAGATATTTATGGTGTCACTTTCCCAAGACCATTAATCCTGCGCTGCTCAAATTGAAAAAAAAAATTACTTTTTATTTTTGTTGTGTGTGTGTGTGAGGGTTGGGGGGGGGTGGCATGGGCACGTAACAATTCGGAGTTTATCGGATAAATTCGAATTGACAAAACATTTACCGGCGGGTGTTTTTCGGAGTTTTTCGGATTTATTCGAAAACACGGAGCAGCCTTAGTGATAACTCATTTTGTGGTCTCGAACCATACCCAATCTAAACATTATTCTCATGCGACGCTGATTTTCTAACTAAAATAGGATCTAAGATCGTGACACACTCTTGCTTGAATGAGGAAACCCACTCGAAACGGGTTGCACATAGGGGTCTGTGAAGTTTATGCCAGTACGACATGCATTGGATGCACGAATAAATAGGGGTGAAGAGTCTGGCATTTTCGGTTGGTACACGAACTAGAAGGATGCTCCGTGTTCTTTTCTCCGCACGGCTTCCGCGGGTAACTTCATAACAATTGGTAACGAACGTGAAACCTAGGCAAATTCCTTCCGGCAAGAGATGAATAGTGCCCAGCTCCATAATGCCAAGGTATTGAACCTTCGAAGGGGAACCAACAGAGTGGCCCGATTATATGAAACTCAGTGGGCTTTTCTTTGAGGCAAACAGCATTCCTTTCGCAAAAAGACGGTCTGTTTTTGTAAAGTCTTGCAGTGCCAAGACATAATTTTTTTCGGAGCATCTTGACCCCCAAGTAAACTACCCCAAGTAAGCTACAACATTGGCATTCTGGCCAAGCGCAACTTCTTCCAATGTTTCAGCCATCATTATCACCAACGTTGGGCCATCGTTCAACCAATGTTCCAGCCATCATTGGCACCAACGTTGGGCCATCGTTAAACCAATGTTTCAGCCATCATTGGCACCACCGTTAGGCCATCGCTCAACCAATGTTCCAGCCCTCATTGGCACCAACGTTGGGCCATCGTTCAACTAATGTTCCAGCCATGATTGGCACCAATATAAGGCCATCCTTTAACCAACTTTCCAGCCATCATTGGCACAACTGTTGGGCCATCGTTAAACCAATATTTCAGCCATCAATGACATGCACACTGTGTCATTGTCTGCGCCAATTTTGGCTTTCACACTAATTCAATGGCTATGCCATCATTGGCATACAAGTTCATTCATTGAATAGGCCGTTATCGGCTGTCAAGCTAATTCATTGGCATGTCCCATTGCTAATGCCACATCTTTAATGCTGGCTATGCAATGATGACAATGCGTTTAAATACTGGTTATTCCAACATTGGGTTTTAAGAACCCCTGGCCTGTTTTGTATTAGTAGCCTACTGCAAAAAAGCATTCTGGGCACAAATGGCAAGGTCCTCCTGTGCTTTGTTTATGAACTATTTTATCTGGCGACTAAATGACTAATTCAATATCATTTAATACTTTTTTCTGAACTTTTATTCAAAGGGGCTAGGGAAGAGGCTCAGCGGGGAGCCTATGCCTGGTCCTGAGGGAGGGTCCTGGGGCGAGTCCTGGGGCTGGGAAGTCATTGCGGCTTCCTGCCGCCTCTTTCCTGCCGCCTCCCCTTTCGCAAGATCCTGGCAGCCACTTCAGCATCATTTTTTAAGCTGTCGATGTATAAATTTTTAGCTTCGCATTGATGGCATCTACGAAAAGATCCAAAGGTCGAAGATCAACACTTTTAAACCCACATTGGTCTTAGTAAAGCACACTCCCATGCAGCACGTTGTGAATGGACCAAGGCTCTACATAAGTTCATTTCTTTCTGCAGCATCGCGATGTTCTGAAGAGCTTGGCTCACAATGGAGTAAAAGGTCATCCGCAACCTCAACCACGTCATCGTGAAGTCAAGGATGACTGGCCACCATTGGCTCTTTCTGAACTATCAAACTGAATAGATCATGGACAAGCAAATGAACAGACGCGATCAAGCCACGAAAGGCAATGCTGGCTCACTTGCTCTAGCAGAAGCCTAGCCGCGGCATCCCTCCGCTGAGAAATGCTTGCTGAAATGAATCGCTCTCGAGCTAGCATATGTCACCCATGCGAATTATTCGTTAACCCTGAATGGGCATCGTCTGGAAGGTCGGATATCTCAAACTTATTTAAAATGTCCCGAACTGAATTAACCTATTTAATACATGAAGGAAACGCGTAAAAGAAAAAGTACTCGCTACATGAGTTTATAAACAGGCAGGAAAACAGACACAAAATATTCTCTTCAAATCTCCTAGAAGTTTATTACACACAGCATGTTCCGTAGAGAAGTACAAACGTGAAAGCGATCTGCGAAATGTAAAGAGGTACTGCTAAGCTTTATACAGCTGAAAAATATTGCAAATAGAACCAGGGGTAATTCTAGGCCATATTGTCTGTTTTCCCGGCAGCTGAAAAATGTTTTCCCTAAAATTCTCCTGAGAGACGCATCTCATTGACGGTGGCAATCAGTTCATCGAATGACGTTCCATTGACAGATCGTTTTATTAACTTGCTGTTTGATCAGCAGATTGTTTTACAAAGTAATACGATTAGATTTTTTATATTTTTTGTGGTAACAAGTTACCCCAAATAGTCGCCGCCAATGGCATGTAGGGTGGGACGAGTGGGTTAACATTCTTGTAATGAGCTGTCGCGAACGTCGCCGCGCAGCTGCGTGGACAGGTCTGCCGGCCGGTGACACACCCGCGAAAAAATTCCCCGCAGCGTGCGATTCGCGTAGGGAGTGTCGGTGATATGTTAGTGTCGACGAAACGTGTCCATGAAAGGTTTGTCCATACAAATTTGTCTATGAAACGTATTTCCACGAACAGCCGGGAGAACAAGAAAGTCAGTATTTCAGGCAGCTAATGGGAGGCGACTCTCCGTAGAATTTCGGAAAAATTATTGGCCCGGCTGCCGGGAGAATAGACACTGCCTAATTCTATAGATAATCTGTAAGAGTACCTGTATAACAGCGGTCACTCGTTGAAAACAAGCAGGTTGTTGTGCACTTACCAAAAAATTAGCGGACTTGAAAGATGTATTCCGAGATATTGGTCGATATGGGCATTGGAGAACAACCACGTACAAGCACAAACGAGATGGTAGGGCTCCGTGAAGATTCAACACGATGCGGTACAAGCTGTCATTTGCCGAACCAAACCACATCCCGAGAACGTCTGTGACTTGTTCGAAGAAATCACTTGTTGCCAAAATAGGCGTAGGACTTTTCAAAAACTGAGCCACACAGGCTGCAGCCAAATAGTTCAGTCAGGGCCAGAGAAGAAATGCAGGTAGGGGGAAGCAGATAGGTTGCTGGAGAGGTGAGGAGGAAACATTCCCCTCTCTCCAGCATTTCGCCTGCATCCTGCTTTTTCAAAGTCCCCAGGCGGGTGCGCCCACAAAAGGCTTATCTTCGAGGGTCATCCGAACAATGAACACAGCGAGAGGATTTGTCAGTGGATACTTTTGTCAGTTCGTCCCAAAGTAGATAGTGCAGTGCATGCTATGTGAGGGTTCACAGAGCAGTGTCCTTCAGGCAGGTGCCGTGCTCTGCCTTGCGACCCGCTTGGAGACTATAATCACATGACCGTAACCGGAGACACGCTTGGCCTAAAATACGCATAGCGTCTACTCTGCTGTCAATACTGAGTAGACAGGACAGCAGCACGAAGGCTATCGGCCACAACTTTCTTGGCAATGCGGTGGAAGATACAAGCCCGCGATCCCTCTCCCATTTTGAGCGCTGAATAAAGCTGTGCGCGGGCTCTTCTCCTTTCCACTGCATTGCCAAGAAATATTCTTGCCGAGATAGTTTTTGGAGTCCCAAAGGAACTGCCCTTCCCAAATGTTAACCAAAACGGGAGGTAAGAAGATGCAATGTTTTACGCCGTAAAACCCACACTCAAAACTAAAATGCAAAAATTACAGCGTCTTTTTTTTTTGCGTACGATGTCCCCAAATAAACTCAAATTACAAAAAAAAATATTACTCAGAAATAAGCTGTGTCGTATATTTCCCAGCACGCAAATAACATATTTTTACTTATTTCGCGAGGGTTGTGTACATGTAAGAAAAACTGCACCATTTCTTAAACCATGTAATCCTCAATGCAACGCAGATGCAACAATCCCCAAAGCAGAAGAAGTTAAAAAAAAACGCGAATCGAACAAAACGATAACAACACATGGAGGGGTTCTGGGCTCGAAAGTGCTAACGAGTTATCATATCGCAGAATAATAAAAAGAAAAAAAATATCAGGAATAGCGTCTGCATATTTGAGAAATTTGCAGAACAGTGAGGTAATAGGACCTCCCTGAGGTGGCAAAAAATTCACGATTAAGTAATTAAACATTCGTTTCGGGTGTTAAAAAGTGTTTTTAATGTATATTTCGTCGTTCTCGACGTGGGCGTCGACGGACATAGCGATCGAGCTTGCGCCCCTGTCGAGGTGAGCACAACAGTTTACACGTTGTAACGACACTATATCGCGCTACAGACTCGTATATTTGGCCCGCATGCAGCCTCGAGCGAGCTGTTTCGAATGTTGGTGCAAGACAGAGCAACGGCGTAGCAATCGCGATATGAGAACCGACTTCGCCTCGATGTGGCCGACCGTGTTCGCTCTGCTGAAATGTGAGCGTCAGAATTCCGAGCACCGTTAGCTCACTGATGTTGCAAGAGGCTGCTTTGTCGTTGAGACCTTGCAAACGCATGCGGAGCCGTTCGAGTGCTTGGCGCATCTCCCGCGCAGCATGGCAACCTTTTTGGCGCCTGATAGTCCAAGAGAGCCCGTAGCATGTGCTCTGGTTCACTCTAAGTTGAAGCAATGTAGCCGCGAAGCACTTGAACCGTTGCGACGATGCGTGATGTTGATAAACAAATAGAAAACAATTATCTCGCAGGTTTTTCCAGTTTTAGATGTGGCGATTTGAGACGCATGAATGCTGTAAATGTCATAGAAAAATCAGTTTGTTGACACTATTATTGCGTTAATTCGGCTCCTCTCTACACTAATAAACTGATCTTTGATTTTGAGACTTGCGCTTTTCTAGAGAGCTTTGTGACAAGGCCAGTCGTTTCTTGGCGTACTGAATGCCGCAAAGCCATTAAAGTACACCAAAAAAACACCCGTTGCAGTTCCGTGAAACTTGGGGCCGGTGAATACAGTGAAGCGCCACAAAATTCTTAAAAGTTGGTGGCCGCCCGCCTGTCTACCCTGGTCGGCTCCGGACCGAAAAAGAGACAAAAGATGCCAGAAAATCCCTTCCCTGGCAATACCGTGATCCGGTGCCCTGAAATGCAGTGAGACGCCCTGCTGAAAGTTCACCGAATTCCCTGGGCAGTCCGGGGCCTAGTCCAATCAAGTGTGCTGCCTAAGGGTGTACCATGTTGTAAATTCCTTCATCGATAATCTATTCAAAATACTAACTTTCCAATTGACACCTTGCCCTCAAATATGGGTATTTAATAAAGGGTTGCCAATTAGTTTTAATTCATGAGCACAACTTATTCAATTACAGCGTCTTCCTAGCAGCCTTTTTATCAGACGCCTTCAAAAACAGTGATTTTCAATGCTTAGAGTAGTTCATCTGTTTTTGAAGCTGGGTTCCAGAAAATGAGGCACCCTGATACCTTGCAGGCAACACATTTTCAATGTTGGTAACCCATTGGCTAAGACAGGCTAACGTTGGCCAGCCTAAGCCAATCGATTACCAATGATGGTGTAGGGACCCATTTGCACGGTGCGCATAGAAGACAAGAAGGACAAGCGGTGCCGCGGGATCAGAAGGAGCTCGAGCTGAGCGGAACGATCTGGCAGGTCAGTACAAGCTCTCTGTGATCGCAGCTACCGTTCATGGATACCGCACATCTAATGTAAATATTGTAGATAGAGAGTAAAGAGTTAAGTACCGCGTACCTACAATTGGTGACCCGGACGTGATTGTATGCCATTGGCTCAAGACAGGACATTCGTTGGCAAGACTAAGCCAATCAATTCGCAACGTTCGTAGGCCACTGGCTAAGACAAGCAAATGGTGGCCAGCTAAACCAATCGATCGCCAACGTTGGTAACCCATTGGCTCTATTACAGTTTATATTTCTGCGGCGCGTTGTCACTACCATGGTCATTACTGCAGTTGTCGTATTTTTTACGACTTTGAAGTCATTTTTGGGCAAGCAGACATAATGCCCAGCTTCTTCATGTTATATGTTGCGTGATAACTTTGTTTGCAGATTGAAATGCGCAGTAACATATCTCACCTCCTACTCTCAAACGTGTTCGAGATCTTAATTCAACGTGATTTTTTATTCGTGAAGACATGTAATTACTTAATCAATCGCTGGATATTTGTTTTAAGGTTGTTATTTTTTGCTAAAAGATATTAGAGCTTTTTATTTAATTTTATTTTGTCTGGTTCGGTCTGAATTATTGGCAGTGTTTTATGACCCAGCAAAGCGGGTTGCTTTGAGACTTTCAAGATCACAACAGCTGACAATTCACACTCCGTGTCGTAGATACTGGGAGACGGGTGGATATTTCGGGGCTGAACCCTGCGTCCCCCCCCCCCTTGGAAGCGTTTCCTGGCAGCGTCGCTAAATGGGCATAAGAGAAGAGGCACTATGCTTGCCTTATAAACATGCACAGAAATTGAAGGAAGCTTGCATTTTGTATTTCATGTGGAATTCACTGAGCATAACTGTCAGTTTTTGGATGACGCGTTAGTTATAGTCGGTGACAGGTGGTAAAAGCTCCTCCCATCTCTTTCCACTTTTGCGGAGCGAAGGATCGGGAGGAGGCGATCTCCCCCAGCGTTTACTTCTAACCTGTCACCGACTAGGGCGTTTTCTTCGTGGACGTTCAAAATTGCTACAGCTGGCAGCATACTGCGTTCTAATTCAGTTGCTAACTTGCTTTGCGTGTGAAAACAGAAGAATCATTCCCCCGCAGCCATAGCCTTCAGACTGTTCTCAGCCTGCGCGATCAGCACATTAAAACTAAGCCAATTAATTATAACGTTTGTAAGCCACTGGCTAAAACAGGCCAATGTTGCCCAGCCCTAAGTCAATCGATTACTTCAAGTGTTGGTAACCCATTGGCTAGAGAGGCCAATGTTGGCCAGCCTAACTGAATTGATTACCAATGCGGCAACTTATTGGCTAACATAGACCAATGTTAGCCGTGTCTGGGTAATTGACTACCAACCTTTGTAACCAATTGGCTGAGAGACTCAATGTTGGCCAGCATAAGCCAACCGATTGCCAACGTTAGTAGAGCCATTGGCTGAGATTGGCCAATGTTACCCAGCCTAAACCAATCGATTGCCAACGTTGGTAACGCCATTGCTGAGATAGGCCAACTGCTGGCCAGCTCGAAGCCAATCGATGGCCAGCGCGTGGTAAGCTGTTGGTCAAGACGAGCGAATGTTGGCCAGTATATTTCAGTGCAGTACCACCAATATTGGTAGTACGATGGCCACATTGGTCCCAATAGTGGACCATTGTTTGCCAGTTAAATACCAATGTTGGCCTGACGTCGTGTACCGTCTGGGTTACTGGTGCGCGTAGATGAAATATCGCAGACTGCCCTGCAAGCGGCCTGAGCGGGGTGGGCGGAGGGCGGAAAGGGGGGAGGCGTTAAAACGCACCGCACTGATATACGCGAAACGCCCACTGCCGACCGTCGCAGCAAAGCGCGTTGCTGTGTGACGACGCAGTGGCCACAGCGAGGGGAACAGCCAAACCGTTGCGAGCGGCATTGGCGTGCCGGGTATCGCCTACCCTTTACGCGTTTACAAATACGCGCGCTGGTCAGTAATCGTAGGTTGCGTGCTGAGGTCTGCGTGCTTCGGAAGCAGCGGTAGCTGAAGATGACGTACGTGACCTGACGCCCTTGAAGTCGTCATCGTCGTTCAAGAGGTCGTCCTTGAGATGATCTACAGGTCGCCTTTGGCGTTGTACTCGATGTCGTCCTTGAGTTCGTCCTAGAGGTCGTCCCAAAACTCGTTCTTGGCATCGTCTTATGAGCGTCCTCCTCGACGTCGTCCTGGACGCCGTCCTTGAAATCCTCGGTGTGTCCCCCATATTACAACCATTATCTTTCCTATTTTCTTCCACTAATGATCTATCTTCACACCGAAAAAGTGACCGTGATCGTGGAGCGTGACATATCCCACCGTGCTATATCTCCCCATCGTCAGTCAGCCTCACTTATAACCGCGTGATCTATTGCAGGTCGCATTATCGCTCCCTTTCTCTTTGCGTCCACCTTCCGCCCCCCTCCCCCACAAGGTTCTTGGCGCGAATACACAGCGCTAGCTCTGCTCTCCCACTTCAGCCATAAAGAACACGCGGGATTTGTCCTCCGTTCATGAAGAGGGCAGGGAAGCGTGCCGTTTGAGGGTAGTAAACACCACCAGGAAAATCAAGGTCTTAGCACATTCTTTGTTTTCTCCGTGGAAGGTCAGCCCAGTCGGATGAGGCAGCAATCGCACTTCAGGCCCGCTTCCCAGAGCCCTTCGACTCGTTGATGCGACACGCTGCGCAGCGGCGCGCTGACGCAGCACTTGTCTCCAGTTTCATGCTCTCAATCTACTGATGATAGTGACGTCAAGAATGCTTGTGGACTGTCTTCGATTATTTTAGGAGGTGTTAGCGAAGCAGACGGAGGCCCCAACGCCACGGGAACAGCGAGGGGGCAGGACTACAGACAGAGGTTGAGAGGCAGTGCGACTGTGTCTTTCACACACCTCATGCGCCAGCTACAACTACGTACGCTGGTAAAAGCGAAGCTTCTAAAGCAAAATTACCAAGAGCTGATTGAGTAAAAAAGTATATATATATATATATATATATTTTTCAAGCACGTCTTTACAGGACGCGAAAGTTTCCTCTTTTAATCGAAAATCGCCTCGTGTGCGTAATGCACATTTATTTTGTATGTGTGTGCGTTTCACGCTTCATCAGCGTGCAGGCATCTTGACCAGGAAAGCAGGATCCCGAATCACT
This sequence comes from Ixodes ricinus, assembly GCA_037355805.1. Taxonomy (NCBI): domain Eukaryota; kingdom Metazoa; phylum Arthropoda; class Arachnida; order Ixodida; family Ixodidae; genus Ixodes; species Ixodes ricinus. The sequence continues at coordinate 14,548 of JAZHYW010013101.1, read as the reverse complement.
TTCTTCATGTACATAGATACTGATTCTGCACAATGCCAATATCCAGCAGCGTATGACATATTCGGCTGCTTCCGCAGCTGCGAGTTTCGTCTTCAAATTCGAGCCCAAATAAAGCCACGCCAGGTGGAAGTGTAGATACTTTTGGAGTCGAACATATCTGAAAGGAATCAAGAGCGTTACTGAAACGGCACACGCGTACCCACGCAAAGACGCCATTAAAGGGATTATGACATGAATATTTTGGGAGCTAGATATGAGGTCTAGGTGTGTCAAGTAGTGTTCACAACAAGTTTTCATGAATTTTGGAGCTCTAGTAGTTGCAAAAATCAATTCTTCTGATCTTGATCATTTGTAAGCGTGATCAGGCAACACTGAAAGAATATGACGTAGTCAGCCTCTACCCCTGTCTCCAATAGTCACAACATGGAATCCATGGGTCACGTGATACTGACTGGCCTCGCCACGCTCGGCGACTCTTCGCTCTAGGCACTCTTGGAGAGCGCAGAGGCTGCCGCCCTGCCTCTTAGCGTCTGGCACCTGATCCTGCCCGATTCTCCGCTCCTGATTCTCTCCGCCGCATTGCAGAATGGTAGGGAGACATGAAGGCTCCCTAGTTGGGAGTGCTTGCAGCGGGTCCAGCCCCAGCTCCGCCGGTTACGCCGCGGCTCTACCAGGGCGCGCGTGCAGCAGAGCAGGCTACGTCACGGACCTCCGAACAACCAAGACCCACCCACTGGGGGAGCCGAGGATCCGCGATAAAAACGACTGTATCTCTGAAACTAGCGGGCTGCTGTACAAAACAAAATATCTCAAATGCATGGTAACACATAATGGGTTCTTCAGGCCATAGTTATCTCATGTTTTATATATTCCGTGTCATAACCTCTTTAAAGCAAAACTTAGAACTGGAATCAGATCTCCGTTAAATCTTTAGACATATAAGGAGCCTGAAGAGCCGAATTTCACCAGAATACCGCCACTAGGAAGGTGACATCCCTTTTCGCGTCAAAGTTTATTAGGGAAATTATTGGAACATGAAAGCGAATTCCTCCGCTCAAATTGGCGAGAACATTGACGTTTCGGGACCACGTCTCATGACCTCAAGTCATACGGTATCGATTTTCCCGCTACATTTAGCGGAGATATTGACGTTACGTGATACCGTCATGCTACACTCGTGTGACTGGAGCGTTAAATGCGGGGTTACCCACGTGGCAAGTCCCCAGCACCTTATTATCCCTCCGCAGCCAATCAGATGTAAGCCTTAGACGATCAAAACGCTCGAGAACCAACTCATGAAGCCAGGAGCGCGAACATGATAAGCCCTTGAGAATACGTGGGTGTAGTTTGATTTAATTTAAGTCGGACCACAGCCGAGGCTTCGACACATGACGGAACCAGTCATCAGCCGAGTCGACAAAGTGCAACTTCGCGGGGCTCATTGTTTTTGTGCTCTTGTTATCACCTAATAAACCAATCAGGCGTGATTGAATGCGGACCCTGCGCTTTTTTCTTTGCGTGATTGGTTCGTCCGGTGCATCGGCTGAAGCACTCACGCAAAGAAGAACACGCAGGGTCCAATACGCTTTTTTGCGGAATGGTTCAGCCGATCACGCAAAGTGATAGGCTGAACCAATCACTTCAGGATGATGTTTATCATGCACCTAAAATACGTCAATTCGAAGCGTCAACATCGTGTACGAGATCATGCGCTCTTGTGGGAGAGTGTATGTGGGACAATCTGGCCGCTGTATTAATGTAAGACACACGAGAGCATGACCTTTCTCTCCAACCGACCACCGGGATACCTAACTATACACATCAGATACTGTAACTGTTCTCCTGCTCTTAACCTACCTAAAGTCCTCAGTCGCTCTCGCAGCAAAAGAGCCAGACGCAGCTATAAGGCAAAGCCCACCGTAGAGCGAGAAGACATGCGCATTAAATTAGCGCATCAACTGTAGTACTATACCCAGAATGAGACGCGATAAAAGCTTTTTTTTGTGATTTCTGCCCTTTTTTTACCTTTTTTCGCTTAGGAATTCATTTTGAATTAAACTTTCTTATTTGATTAAAATTATATCTCTGTTCTGTTCTCTTTTATTTCCATATATTAAACAATTAGTCAATAGCAGCGCTTGTCGTGTTAGTGTTTTTTGTCTTGTCCTTACTGGAAACTGATATGCGCCGGTTAATAATGATAATAACAATATTAATATAAGTAATACTTATCTTATTCACAAATCCGAATCAAGGTAAAAAACATCCACCTCACAAAAGCACTTGCGTGTTCCTGACTGAGAACGGGCTTTTCAATTTAGATATGCATATGTACACTTAGCAGAGCGCGTTGGATGCAGTACAGTTTACATGGCAGAAGAATAAAAACACGGAAAATAGACTGAGGACAGACAGACACAGTTCTTTCAACGAGTAACTACATTTAAATGATGCCCATTACACATGATGAAACACTTTGGTCACGGAGAAAATGAAGTGAAGACGAAAATACTAGAAGATACTAGCAAAAGATAAAGTTGAAGATAGCTGAATTAAACCTCTAAGAAAAGGAAGAAGAAGATGGAAACTGTAGGTGATTTTTCTTCTTAGCGATACTCCAGCCTTTGAAATCCATCTGATGTCGATAACGACAGCGAGGGCTCTGAAACATATGTCGTGGCGGCTTGATCTTAAATGCTTCGATTATCTCTCGCGCATACTTGTCCTTGTGTAAGCCTAGCACGGCAGTGTCGCTCATAGCTAGGGAGAGCACCCCTGGCAGGGTGCTCTCCGAACAAAGGACAAGACCGGTGTTTTTGTGGTCATGGATCTAATACCTCTGGAAAAGAGGTCACGAAGGCACTGGGAAAAGAACTTTGATCCGCTAAGAAGAAGGAGTGGCATCGGGATCTCCGCGCCGATGAAAAAGACTGTGCACTTTGATGAATCTGCCCAATCTCAAGAAAACGCTCGCATCACCCGCAAGTAAAACAATATTTTTCCGTATTTTTCACAGCCAGACATTACGCGCCGCTCAGGAGCATTATATCTGAAAAAGAGGTTGTTGCAGAAACCTTTGGCCTTATTCCTACAAAAACATTCTCCTAATTCGTGACGCTCCTCCAGCCCTTTAGGATTTCGAACTCCACAGATCTTATCTCGCACCTTACATCCCTATTACCCACCACCCAGCCACTCTGCGCCTTTAGACATAGTAGCTTTTACTATAGTCTAGACTTCGATTCTCTGAATTCTAGGCTCAGATGCGATCCATGGAACACGGCCTCTGTAGTGCTCGTACACCAGGACTTCCGTTAAGAACTTCAGATCTCCTTGCCCTATACCTTCAGTCAACTCTCGTTGAATACAACGGCAAAAGAAGGCACAAAAGAAGGGTGTTTGTAAGAAGCCCTGCCTAGCCCCCAATACTCAGTGAAGTGTTTCTGCGTATGTTGACCGATCAGTTAAGTCCTGACTGGGCACCAAAATCCTGTCCCCACCTCTCATCAGCAAGCGTCCAACGTCAGCATGGTCGCCTTCTCCCAAGCCGGGTATCCAGTAGACTCTCCAGAATACCTTCAGCATCTCATTACAGACCCCAACCGTCGATCAACTAAAAACAAAGGACACAGCCAGCGACACACGCCCATGGTATTCCATATGTACATGTATACTGCCTTATCGCTCAAGAGTCTCGCTGCCTGCCTGACACGTAGTGTATATTCACATGTAGGAATGAAGCTAAAACAATTTGTGCTGAAAGAGGAGTAAATAACGAAAGTCGTCCACTAGAATGCACCATCAAACACTCCAACAAATACGTCAAAATGCCAAAGAAAGCCAATTTACCTATTCCTCTGAGTTGTGGCAGCCAATAAGAGACCGGCCAGACGGGACGATGTCACCGTTTCGCCTTCAGGGTACTTTCTGCTTGTCAGCAAGGCCATCCGACTCTACCATCCAATTGTTGTCCATGCCTGCACCTGCTGGTGGGTGCTCTCCAGCTGGCGAAAACACTGCCGTGCTAGGCTACACAAGCGACAAGCGCGCGCGAGATAATCGAAGCATTTGATCAAAACTGCCAGACACGTTTCAGAGCCCTGCTGCTCGTTGAATGAGCATCAGAGATGGATTTCCTAGCGCCGGAGCTGTCATAGAAGAAAAAAATCTCCCGCTAAGTCTTCCTCTTCTTCCTCTTATCAGGAGGTTTATCGCTATCATTTCATTTTTATCTTTTTCAGCATCTTCTAGCATTTTCGTCTTCACTTCATCTTCTCCGTGACTCAAAGTGTTTCATCATAGTGTACGCATCATTTTTTTTTTTTTTTTTTTTTTAAATGTAGTTGCTCGTTGAAAGAACTGTGGCCTATTCATCCTCGTCTACCTTCCGTGTTTTTATTCTTTCCCCATGAATTGTAGATATGTATAATTGTAAAATATGCATACCTGTTTTCTTCTCATCATTCTCCTTCCGCTCTCTCCTGTTCTCTTCCTTTTTTTTTCTTGTCTTGCATCCTTATCGCATATTCTCAAATTCTGCACCTCCTCTCTCAACAGAAGCACTCACTAATAATATTTGAGCATCTGCGCATTTTTATGTTATTAACTTATTGGTGGGTCAGGCTTCTCAGTGAACAAGTAGCGGTCCTGAAACATTAGCGCCTAATATTTTAACTCGATCCGGCAAAAGCAGCGCAACGTCAGGTTGCGCCCCAGTGCGTTCAGAACACGAAGCTGGGGGCCAAGTGGTGATGTTTTATGGTCGACCTTGTGATTGGTGGCGTGAGCAAGAAGGTCCGAATATTTGTTATGAAGGCTAAATACAATATATAATTGCGTGAAGCTTTAGTTCTTCCATAAAAAATAAGTTTTTGGTGTAAGAACTAAAACAAAATGGTCAAAACGACACGTGCGTCGTTTTTCTTCCGCGATGGTCGCTTTCGCTCTGAACGTTCTCGCCCGACTGCTCCACATCGCCGGTGTGAAGGTGTCTCTAGAAATGTCGGAAAAACACAACCAGTGGGACGCTTATTTCTGTGACTCGAATCTGCTGCTCTTGCAAAGTGACGTGTACTAGCTGTTGCTGTTCGCCCAGGTCAATGTGGTGTCCTCGTTTTTTTTTATTTGTGTTTGTCACATCGTCAGTGCCCTAGTTTCAACGAGGCCTTGCGTGCTGCTGTCGTTACCCGAGATCCTTCGTAGGCCTAACGAGCCGCACTCGCTTGCCGGAAATGTCGGCAAACGCTTAAAGCTGGATGACCTTCCAAAAGTAGACTTAATTCGAATCGAGGGCTACCTCATGTATAAGCTGTGTATGATCAGGTGCTAGCCGTGCGCGCCGGCAGCCTTTCCCGCTGAGAACAAAATATTCGAAGTTTCCGTTCGTGCAAACAAAAGTCGGCCGGTGGATTCGTGCCAAGCGACTTCGACGGGCGCGGTTTTGCGCTCTCATTCCGTCGTCATTTTTGTTACTTTGGGGAAAACAAATTATGATTTCGACTCGTTATCCTCATAATTTTTAATTATTCTTAGAACCTATCACGGTCACGGATTGCACCAAACGCATTGGTACCGATTGGTGGAAGAGAAACAGCACCGTGCTGCACTCAGTTTGGTCGAACGTTTCTCAGCGCTACTGGAGCCAGCCGGCAGCTGCGTAGTGGACGACGTTGGAACGATCGCATTCAGAGCCTGAATCTAGGAGGGTGCGCCCCCGTCCAAGGCCTTGCAGCCATGAACCTTACTCCCAACCACTGGGCCAGCCACTTCGCTCCAACCCTCCAATCAGTTAATTGATCATAATACGCTCTGGTGCAAAAATGTTTGGCTTGATTTTGGAAACTTTAATTTGCCTATGACTCACAAAAATATTTACATTTCCATAAAAGAAAGTTTTCCTTCCGTGTTCCTACGTTCGAGAAGCTCCAACTCAGCGAAAATTACAAAACCATTCCAAAAATCATTAGATTTTTGGTCTCTTTAAGGCGGGTGCCCCACGGCGGTCATTTTAAAGACGCTTCAAATCTAACCCCAAGATGGCGACACCAATCTGTGTCGTCGGCCAACTGTGGTATTGCTTGTGCCACCAAATTCCGCCTCCGCTGTAAATTTTTTTCGGTTCAGCTGATTCCATGTTTATGTTTCACGTTCACCTCGTGCTCTGGTCCGCGTCATGCGCTGTCAGCGCTGCCCAGTTTGATCGGCTGCTGAGCACACCCAGCTTGCACAGCAAGCTCATCTATCGGAGGATGCCAATCTGGGTGGCTTTGATTCTCTCTATGGACTTTTGATCCACGGTGCAATAATTTCTAAGTGCGCATCCCCAAATGCTTTCGACATCAACGCGTCGGCACATGAAATAAATGAAAATCTTAATCCTGCTCCATATTTTAGGCATATATTATAGATGACAATCGTAAATATAAAGAAGCAGTAATTTAACTTTTGGAAGCATCTTAAAAACATTTATTTTTATTGCATGAACTGTCCCAGAAAGTTGGCCACGTTCATGCAAAACATCACCAAATGTAACAAAACCTTGTACCTAAAAAAAAAATTTAAAAATTGCGAAAAAAACATTTCTTGGTATTAAATTTTGGTAACCCTATTTTTCGAGACAGGTGTTGAGAAGGACATCTGCTAGAAAGGTAGAGATGCTGAGATATTAATTTCTTGTCAATAGGCAAAAAGTTATAAACTAACTGCATGTAACAAAATACTGTTTCGCAAGGCGGTGCTGCATATCGTTGCAATCAATGAACTGAGTTATCTGTGTGCCTTCAAATAACTTTATTCCCGGGGCGCCGACTAAGATATTAGGTAGGTATTAAAGTAAATTAGTGTCGAAGTAAGCCCACTTTCATCTTTACCTCCTAATTGTTATTTAACTTAATGAAGATGCCACCCGCAAGGGTGGTGAAACGGTTAAATAAACTGTTTGCACTGCTGAGTCGAGCCATATTACATTTTACTTTTATCATGTATTCAACCGGCTTTTGAATAATTTTCGCAAATGCATTACAAATTAAAGTATTACCTTGAAAACTTTGCAACTGCCCCACTAGAATTTCGAATGACACGTAATAAATTCGATATTTAATATGAGCGGAAATTTTTCTACCTGTAGTAAGCTTAAGAAACAAAGGTCGTGGCCTGGAATGTTCACACTTTTCGTTTCGGAGTTCTAATGCCGTACTCTAATTGGTGGCGACAATAAATGTGACGCCTTGTCTTTCTTAAGCTGTACATAATTTTGTTTGGGCACTCACTTTCCAGGCGATGGTGTCGTTGGTCTCGTACATCAGGGCTGATTGGAGGGGCGTGTGAATTCCACGCATCACCCGAACGTCCGGAATGAGGTCGAACTTAATGGAGGGATAATGTGCTGCACACCTGCGTTGTTGAAAGGCCGTCGTAGTAACTCGCCAGGACACCAGCAACACACTTTAATGGACTCTACTTGAGAAGAGTTTTGCGCATGCGCAGGCCCTCTTTACTCAGCGGCAAAAGCTCAAACTGCGGTTGGCATCCGGAAGTGCAGCTGCGCTACCTCTCCTTTCGTTCCCGTCACTCTTCTGAGTGGCGGCGCAGGCAGTATAGGTAGCGCAACTTCCCTTCCATACGATAATGGAGCTTCGAGCCTTCGCCACTTGGTAACGTCTTTATGTGAAAACAAGTTCTATTGACAACACCAGCTGTCGGGGTCGTCAACATCCGTGCATGGCTAAGAGCGTGCTTTTGTGCAACATTGTTAGTGTTTTGCGGAACGTATCGAAACATTTTATTATTTTTTTGCTTTTGATTTGTTTGGCGAAATAATGCGTCGCTGGCTCGTCGCAATTACGGATTTGTGGTCGGTGGTTGCGGGAATAAGGAAATAAAAATTATGCTTCGTTGTCCCAGCGCAAACTGCGAAAACTCATAATAGAGAAGGGAAAAAGGTGCCTTGCTGCCCGTGAGTTGTAAAATCCAGCACCAGCTGCGGGAATATTTCGTGAGAGTTTCTAACTTCAAGCCTAATATTGTCCTAAAAAAACACTAACACCGGCGCTGTCAAGCAACGGCCACACACGATTTAAAATGAATTTTGTTTTCGGATAATGATTTTAGATTAGGATTTAACTCATTACAAGCAGTTTAGGGGACGAAAAGAAAAAAGGTAGAAAGTCAAAGGCATTTGAAAATGTTGCGGACTGTTTCTTACTTCTTTCCTTAAAAAAAACTCAGCCTTTTCACTGTGATGCATTCGCGGTACCCAAAGCACGGCGGCGTACCCCAGATCACGCATTAGACACGAGCAGTGCGTCACCCGGACATATGCGATATTCAAACCGTCATTCAAACCGTCGATGAATATTTAAACTAGCGTTCGTGGCCAATGAGCTCCGTGACGACACTTATCACTTCCGAATGGGAAGTCCCACGGTATGCTTAAAAAGCACGGCGGAAGCATCGAGTCAACTCGCCCATGTCCAAGCACGTAACGAACCCAGGATTTCTCATTTAGGTTTTGAGTTGACGATTAAGGCTAATGGGGAACAAGTTGTAAAAATCGGCAGTGACCTTTATTTTCGAAGTACTTTAATGCATAAAAAGGACTATTGGAATTATTAGATTTATCGATACATTTATCGGAGGAACCATATTGCTGTATACTCCACATGGCGTCATGACACGTGACATCTATTTACCAACGAAATTCTTACACAAAATTGAATTGATGTATATGCCACGGGACATCGATTTTCCCGCCCAATTTTAGCTGGGAAATTGAGCTTTGGGTTTAGGTCGCGTGACATAATTGTTTCCGCAAATTTAGGGGGAAATTGAATTGTGCGTATACACTCTTAGTCCGGTAACGGCTAATGAAACGGCTACAGCCTATTTAGGCGTGACATACGGTGGATTTCGGCATGAAAAGAGAGTGACCCTGAAAGTAGCCATTACAGTCCAGCGTTTCCACGTCACCTTAGATCACTTAGGCGTTACAACATCATTTATAGCCGTGACATTAAGAGCTCCTCAGGTCAATGGCATTACAAGCTGTTTATCACGCTGATAATGTAACGCCGATAGAACGAGTAACGGCTAAATTCAGAGCACAAAAATAACAAACGTACAATTTCAAAGTCTCGCCGGAGGCAGCGTGCGTTGGCAGTGCTACGAGCAAAACAAACCGACAAAGCGCCGGCCCCGGGACCCGAGTACGGTTTACCTTGAAGGTCTGGCGCTAGAGCACTCGGTTTAATTAACGAACGGAACCTGGACGGAACGTGTTAAGAGGGATCCCTCCATTATACTTTTTCAGGGGGAGGAGGAGGCGGTGGAGCCGGCAACTCCGCGATTTTCTTTCGCCACGAGAAGGCGCGCAACGGAGTGTCGGACTCGGATTCGGGACCTCGCCATTGTCTTTGTCTCCAAACTTACGCACCGGAAGGAAGAGTTGCGCTGCGATTTTCACATCCGCAGACATTCGTGGCGTAGTGCGCGATCATTGTCGCCAAGAAGGTTCCGACTGTCAGGAGCTTATGAGAGAGACAAGTGGTCCCAGTGGATGTGGGAACGTTGCATCTCCGTTCGGCTGGTGCTTATACTGTGGTCACGCGCCCGCAAGCCATGGGCGTCTTAAGCTTTTAGGTGAGCGTTTGGCTGTTTTTAAAATTTACAAATTGTGCTTAAACCCGCCCAAAACTTTGAACCTCGCTGAACTAATTTGAGGCACCGCAACATCCTTCAGAAACTCCACCTTCTTCAGAAATAGAACGCCGTTTCCTGTTTGCAATTTGTTCAGCCTTAAAAACCTCTGACACGCCAAAAAAAGTTATTTTTTCATGCTAGGCGTAGAAAAGGCATATCAGGACATCAGAAAAAAAATTTTAACTATAGAGTTGCGTATTTGTTTATAAAAAAATAGAAATACGAGGCATAATTCAAAGTTCCCGCCATACACTGTGACGTAACAGTGTACCACAAAGCGTCAGGGCGGTCCAACGAGGTAGAGCGGCTTAGAGTGATAAACCGGAAGTTCGGAAGTGGCACTCCCCCCGGTTGCCGCCATGTTTTACGCAAAAGTGACCCCTCGTCACGTCACCTGACAAGAGCAGTGACGTCATTCGTAAGATGGCAGCGCCCAGAGCTGGCGGAGGCGAGTTTGTTCGGTGCGCGGTAGCCGTGATGTGCAGCTGCTTTCCGACGACTTCGGGCTTTTTCGTGCTCGCTGACGCAGGTATAATGTGGAAACATGAATGAATGAGACTTTATACCTTTTTGCGCAAAATTTCTCTTGATCATCTGGATATTAACACCTGTGAGACAGCATCAGCCGTATCGCCGTACCGGTGCTCGGATTCCCGGATGTGTTCGAGGATCGGTAGAACTTCAAGTGCTTTCAGCATGAAATTTTCGCATTCTCAAATTTCTCATAGCTTTGTTTGAACGTTGGTATGTCTGAGAATCGACGAGAAATGTATGCGTCGGACGTAGGGCTTAGGGAATTCGTTTCAGCCCTAGGTAACTGCATAATCGCAGCCAACTTCTAGCGAGGAAGCTCCTGCGATCTTTACGTTTTGTACTTATCGACAATTTTACGATATAACTTCTAGCATAAAATATTCACATTTTTCTAGCTTCGTTTGAACGTCTGAGAATCGAAGCGAAAGGTATACGTCGCGTTAGGGCCTAGGGGAAGTTGTTTCAGCCCTGCGTCACAGAATAACCATAGAATATTTGGCGTGGATGCTCCTGCGAACTCAAACCTTTTGTGCTAATCGACGACTCTACATTCGATCGCATTTCTTCCTCTTTTGTGAGTGCGAAGTGCACACTTATTTTCAGCTGCGAGGATGACGTTTTATTGAGTGTGGGGATGAATAAATCGTTGCAGGCACCTGCTTCAAAGCTATTCGACTTCCTATAAGAACAGCCGTTTTGGTGTACGCATAGAATAACTGCACATTTTTTTCTTTCGTAGGTTTTATTGCAGCAATAGTTTTTTTCATCAAGAGTGCATTGTATTAGTCAGTCTATTATTTACTTGTTCTAATTACCTGGACAAGATTATTCATATCTGTGTTCATCCCTTGCCCGAAGAGCAGTCTTGTTGAAAAATGTTGACTACCATTCCGTTCGGTCTCTTCAATAGACTTTTTTCGAAAGTGTGGGCTGCCTACACTTCGTGTCACCGTAACTTGGAAAAGGGCGACCGCCACAGCCCCCTCGAGCCAATCAGAGACGGAGTGAAGGTGTGTGGCAAATCCGTGCAGACAAGCACTCTAATGATATGTTGTCGTGTGCCTCTCTCCAACGTGCATATTGACTCACCGAGACTGTAGCCTTTGCCGTTTCCCAAATTGTGATGGAACGAATTACAGTAGCGACTACTCTAATTGCCAAAGGCCTTCATACTTGGGGCATTTGTTCAACAAGAGTGTTATGTCCGCCATCACTGTGAACTCGGCTGAGCGCCTATTGGACTCGAATGCTGCAATACCGTTCGAAGTGAAGTGGGGCCCATTCGTGTGCTTTACGCCGAAAAAAATGGCGACAGTCGTGTTGCTTGATGGGGTTTTGCAAAGCGTCTATTTTTTCATACGTATAGGAAGTGTCCTGCCATAAAGCAATGCATCAACACATAATATTAAACTAGATGCTCAGAGGTGTGTTTGTTTTTGCAACTAACAAGTTACAGCAGTGTGCTTTAATGTTATCATGTGTGTAGTTTTAAGTATCCTCTCTGGAATGCCTGCAAAGGCCTCTGGAGGGAATAAATTAATATTTAACATTTTCACATCACTGGAGTTGGTTTTCGGATGTGCCACATGTTCAGGAGACGTGGAACGAGTGCAGCTCAATGCAACCAGTCTGCCAGTCTGGTATGTCCCATTAATTAATATTGAGGGGTCAGAGATGCGAGCGTCCTCAGAAGGTCGAGCACGCACGGTAAACACAATTCTTTGTGTATAGACTGTGAAGGCGTAAAGGAGAGCGGAAATATGTTTGTTTGGTTAGTGTATCAAGTATGTTTATTTCCACTTGATTACATAATTATTGGTTCTTTGCAAATGATTCCATAACGAGTGCTTTCTGCAAACGTCTTGTGTCAGGTGTTCAGTCGTAATACCTGTGGTCTTTGTTCTCGGATGACGCCTCTGGCACGTCGGTCTTCAGTTTGGTCAAGTGGCAACTTTGTCCGATTGATGCCGTCTTGTAATCATACGTCATGTGCGGCCACGGGCATCTGATGCACTGAAGCTGCAGGGCTGGCTTCTAATCCGCAAATTGGTAGTTTTCTGCATCAATGCAGCAAGCTCGGGCAAATATGAATACTTCGGCGTTGGGGTGTATCGTTGAATTGGCATCGAATAGTAACGGGTAGCCGGTGGTGGTCATCGTAACTTTGTGGTATAAGTCGCCCTCGGTTCGTCAGATGCCACTTCGCTCGAAGAAGTCTCCAGTTGAATTGCCTGTCCAACTTGTTCCGAAACAATCTCGGCAATCAAAATAAAAGCCGGGCAACTGATGGCAGGAAGTAGCTTCCTGATCTCCTCCCGGAAAACGTTGTGAATGATGTTGCGGATGCCTGGGAGGCTGGCGTCGAAGTTGCAGCTGGACGACTCGAGTATCGAGACGCTGGGGAGTTGTTGATATTGACAGGCTCGGGTCTGCAGTGTACATTCAATGTTGGAAGCCTCGGTGATATGAACCCTTCGAGTGTTGTCGTGGAGTTGAGGACAAAGCTGTCGAAGGTGTTGTCCCTCACATGAGGGACATGGGATTATTAGCTTCTTGTCTTCTGCATCATCAGGGCTGGCGTGGGTGCTCGATCAGGCGCAAAACATCCTCCACAAAGGCGGTGATGCTCTCGTTGGGGCCGTGTCCCGGACGGAATCAGGAATTCGGCTCTCTCGTCAATGTTGGCTGATGAACGTGCACTTCAGCTCGATCTTGCAAACTTTTCACGACGTGAAGGAGGATTCGTGGTTCTCAAACCACTGCCTGGCAGTTTCTTTCATGAGAAGTATAGGTTCTGCAGGAGCTGGTTGTCCGTCTACCCACTGTGGCGGGCGACACGGTCATAAAATTCAATGCAGTTCTCGACGTCTTCATACACCTTGCGTGAAAGGGCAACAGAGTGCGAGGGGCGCCGGCATGCAAACGATGGGGGAGCGGATGCGGTTTGCTGCTACAGGTTTGTCATTCTTGGCTTAGTCAGCTTTGGTTTTTCTGGCAAAAGACCGAATTCCGTTGGTTCTAGCTGGTATAGCAGCGACTGGCTCGGATTTCAGGTTCTTCGTGGTGAATTTCCGAGGTTCGTCCTTGTGGTACTCGCTCGTCTTGCGGTTTTTCTGCCGGGCTCGGGATAGGACTTGGTTCCCGGCTCGCCGGGGTTTTAAGACGCAGGATAATCCGCCACCCGTGTCTTGTTATCGGGCAACTCGGCTGAGGAGCCGCCAGGGTCGACACAGAGTGAAGGGCTATGGGTGAAGTGCGCAGCACCTCCACCAGAGCATACGATGACAGCTGAGCATGGCCTGGAACGTTTCACAATAGTAAATATTGATAGAAAATAGGACTGGAGCAAGCATCCGTGACAATATAACAAAACAGACAGAAAATAGTCTATCCTGACCACTAAAGAAGCTGCATGTACTGCTTTAGTGGCATTCTGTCCGAATAAATCGTCTCTTTCGGGGTTTGGCGAATGCTATGGACGAGCTGAACTGAAATGGATGTGGGACCACTTTTTGGTAATGAGCCGCTGCAGACTGTCGTCGCAAAGCGGCGTGAACGAATGGACTGGGTAGGTTACATGCGCGATGAAATGTCCATACAGCTTGCAATTCGCGTAACGAGTGTTGATAAAACTTTTGTATCGACGAAATGTTCGACAGGCCAGCGGAATCAATACCAACTGCAAACACCTCTGCTCCGTCAAAGTGCACGTCTACGCCAGAACAATTTAGGAAGCAGCACAGCACCACCTAAACCACGGCACAGGAACTACCCTTGAAGGCAGCTCTTCGGTGCGCCGCGCACCTGTGCTCCGTGAAAGTGCACGTCTACGCCGGAACAATTTGGAAAGCAGCACAGTATCATTTAGCATGGCACGGGAACTACAAGCTTCAAGGCAGCTCTCCGGTGCACCGCACAACCAAAGTGAGCCTTCAGTCATTTGAACCAAGCGGCACCACGATTGCACACTGCCAAGCACGACTCACGCAATTTCCGTCACTAAACTGTGTATCCAGATATATTGCACACGCTTCACTGCAGACCTCAAAGATTCTGATGGTCAACGAGAGCACAGAAACGTCGCCTTAAAATTTATCCTAGCGGTATCCGAATCAATCCGAGGTCCGAGCAACGTAGGGCAGATTGTCTCTTTCGTGGCAATATCCCCGTCGGTCACCAGCGAAATGCACACCGTTCCTCCATATTTTCACGTTATACCTACGTCAGACGCCACGCTGAACTCTGAAGTCGTTTTCGACCGGCCTCATATGACGGCTTCCGCGTCTGAAATCAACTCGCCGAGACGAACGACAACGAA